>CAJUYI010000417.1:168249-183185 GCA_910591695.1 Galerucella pusilla
AAGAAATGGTCTTTTCAAAGGTTTTAAGAATTACAGGGTGTCCTATTTAATCTGAGATCACAATTTTGATTCAAAAACCTTTTTTTTCGTCAATTTCCAGAAAAAAATTACATGCGGCAACAACGTCAACAGAAACTAGAAGTAAATTTAGGAAGTTTAGTGAAAACCGCATGTCGATATCTTTTTCCGTTCTCGAGTTATAAGTTGTTAAAATGTGTCAATTTATAGATGGACACCTTGTATATTATAATTGTATACTATGTGACACATCGTTTTTGGATATTTTCGGGTCAGAAAGATTAAAAATGTCAATATTTTCATAAATACATAACGCTCTCAAATTATATACATGGTGATTCCGAATGTTTTATTTTATTCCTGGTCTGGTGGACAAAGTTACGGAGATACCGCTATATAGGTTACTCAAGAGAGAAATGAATGAATGTATTTTATTAGCAAGAATGACACCCGAGCATGAACTAAACTCCAAATGCTACAAAGTTGTTTGTACTGTCTAAGAGTTTGAGAGAAAAAAAAGACGAAGCTAAGTGTTATTGTCCTGCTTCGGAGGAAGGCTGTAAGCATGTTATTGCTTTTCTCATGCGGCTCCATAGTAGGAGCGAGGAACCGTCCACTACGGAAACAGTGTTATCGATAATAATACAACAAGTGTGTTCATGATTATCGAAATAAAAATTTCTTCGATTTTGAGAAACAAATTGTTGTTTGGTTTCGTAAAGCAACAATTTGTTTCGAAAAAGAGAAGAAATTTTCGATAATCATTAATGACACGAGTTGTATTTGTCAAGATTATTTCTTGATACAATGATTCTTACGTTTCTTTAATAATTTGACATTTTCTGTCAGTCACTAGATTTTTAATATCGAATAAAACAACTAATGACAACGCGAAGCACACAGATAGGAAAATTGCATGTATCCAATCATGTGCCGAAATACAAAATCGAAAACATGGTGTTTTCAGATTTCAATTCTCAAATTTAAATCAATCGAAGGAGCGTATTTTGTAGTGAGTGAAATAATCTTTATAACTAAGACCTCTAAAAAGTTTATAGCCACCATGGTCTTTGGAAAGAAAAAAAAATCAAGCGGTGATCATGATCAATGATAGTCTTCCAGAACACCTTGAAGAAGCAAAAAAAAAGATAAATTACGAATAGTAGACTCAGATATCATAATACTGGCAACTATGAAATAGGTTCCTTATATTGGGCAAAAAATAAATTTGTGGCCCTACACCCTAATCAAACAACCAACTACAATAGTTTTAAAACTTTCTGTCAAGCATGCGATATGGTCGTATTACGACCTCAAAGGCATAATTATGATTCTGTTAAGCGTGTGGCACCTATGACGGGCTCCTTTTAGAAAACATTTTAGGGGCAAAATTCTTCCAAACAAAAGCAATGGAAAGAGGTTTAGTTTTAGAAGGAAACGTTTAAAATGCTCGAAGAACAAGTTTAAAAAAAATTAAAAATTAAAAAAAAAAAATTTTCCAACTGCAGACTATATTAATATATTAATATACGCCAGTTTTGTTGATGATCTACTGAAAAAGACCTGTTTTTTGGAAAAAAGCAATATTCAATGAAATTTAATTTGTGAAGTACTGATCCATTATTTTATTAAATAATTTTGAACATTTATATACCACCACAAGCTATAAGAACAATATTATCTACGTATTTTAGAAAATTTAGATTGATACAAGCGTGTGGTTTACAATAACCCCCTCAATATGGGTTCACAACGTATTTTACCTATAAGGTAATTTATAAAGATTCTGTACTTCTGATTGAAGAAAAATAAAATCTTGAGAATACACAAACAAAGTGTGTTGACTTATCGAGTCTTTTTATGCTTTTCCAAACGTTCTTATTTCACAAACACAAGAGTGTTTGCTTAATCGTATAATAATAAGCATGTAAGTAAGCAAAATACTGTTACAAGTCAAGTAGTCATCTCACCGAGATCCGATCGGCGTGGTATTCGCTCTCTGAACGAGAGGGCCTCAAAATGGGTCTCAAAATGATGTGCTATTCCTAATGGTAAAATAAAAAAAATATGTAAATGAGCCCATTTATATTTAGTATTTTCCAATGACACGTTATTCATTGTCTGTCATTTTGCGAATATAATAATAATTATGTTTTTCCATCCTGCGGGCGTAGTAGAAAAATTATAGTTAGCTGTTAGTGTCAAAAACATCTTTAGTCACTCGTTTCATAAGGCACTCGTGACTAAAGTAACTTTTTTCACACTTGGTACCTAATATACTATATTTTATGTGAATTTTCTATTTTACCCATCAGATATATTCGGGCCCAAAGCTTCACATTTCATAAGTCTTTTGGATATTTTGTAGTAGGTATTAAATAAATATCGATTCTCTTTGCATGCGATGTCTGACACAAGACAAGAAGATTTATTTTATCCATTCTTCGAATAGGATGTAGAAAAGTATTTTCAATTCAACATCGGAAAAACACGTGTAGAAAAACGTGATTCAAAGAAACAATACAACAGATTTAGAATGGTTTATCCACAATATTTCACATTTCTAAGGCAATTTTTCTTGTTGAACAATGAAGCAATCAAATAAACATATTAAATGTACTTAGATAATATTGTTAAACCTGCAATGATATTAAACAAATATTCCATTTTTGTTTAACCAGGAGGGTAATCCCTCCCTCAACTATCAACAGTAATTACACAAGTGGAGGTAATTTTTTGATAATTTTAACTATACGAATCTTTGTTGCTATGGAAGTCCACGAAGTCCACGAGTGGGATTTCCTAATAGCAACAAAGACGAGTTCTAATCTAGTTGAAATTATCTAAAAAAAATTATTACCACGAATGTAATTGGTGTGATTATTTTTTAAACTATTCAGCAGAACGTTAAACAAACAAAGTATCTTTATTAAACAGATTAACTGACAGCAAATTTTTAACGCCAAATAAAAAGGACACTGACAAATGCGCGAAAATATGAAAATAACCGAATGGAGTTTTTACTGACAACATGCTTTCATAAAAAATTATCGGTAATTTTGATGCACTTGTGTAATTAATTCCGATAATTTTTTCACGCTGTTTGATTGGATCTTCGTTTGAATGAATGCGTGAGCAATTGGGTAGCGGACATTTGTCAGTGTCCTTTTTATTTGGCGTTAAAAATTTGCTGTCAGTTAACCTGTTTAATAAAGATACTTTGTTTGCTTAACATATAAATAAAAAATTATCAGGTCTATTTTGATGCAATTCAGTAGAATATTTCTCGAGTAGAAGAAATAAAAGTATTGTATTTTTGGGTTTACTTTCGGTCACTTTTTCTTGAATATAACTTAAAGAATCTTGTCACAATGACAAATGTGCAATTTTAACACGGACCTACAGGGAAATTTTCGATAGCTAGCGGGATCTTATCGATAGTTAGCGGCATATTATCGATAGTTAGCGGCATCTTATCGATAAGATAAGATAAGATCCGATAAGATACTGCTTCATATGGGATTTTTAATACAGGGGGGTAATATTCGCTGTAATTTGCTACTAGCAAATTATCAGTGTAATTTTGATGCTATTGGTCAATTTGAATTTTTTTCTCATTACGATTGGCTGACAGGATCGCTTAAAAATAATCATATATATAATACCACGGGAGTGAAAATTTTGCCGGCAAAATTGTTCGATTGTCATGAAAGTTTGTTGCTTGGCAATTTTGAGAATGACATTTTTAACAAAACCACGAGCCGTCAGGCGAGTTTTGGATTAAATGTCATGAGCAAAATTACCTAAAAGCAACAAACTTGAATACGACAAGAGAAAAACTTTACCTTACAAAATATTTAATTGAGTGGTATTCGACATGACTATTTCACGAGAGAAAAACTAAAAAATCATATGTTTAAAAGTTTTATTTATTGCAAACTTCAATTATACAAAGCCAAAAAAAAATAACATTATGAAAAAAAATTACTTATTTATGTAAAAAGTACAATTATTATAATTGTGCGTTGTAGCATTATTTTGGGGATTGTTTTGCATCATAACCTGTGATGAATTTAAGTTAGAAACTGAGGATTCCTTTTCTTTATTTTTATTTTCTCGAAGGTTCTCTATAAGATGGAAATGGTGTTCTTCATTTAATTGTAAATATGGTTTCAAAGAATGGGAAGAAGAATGTCCTGTAAGCTTAATTACTTCTTGTTCACCAACTCCTTCTTTTGCTAATGCAGATATTGCAGAAGCTCTATGTGAATGATTGGTTATTTTTATTTTTTTGTGTCTATACCAATTGATACAGTGTATCAGGAAGTTACATATTTTTTTTTGTAAAATTCAGGATATCTGCAGTAATTCGGTTTACAATTGGTTACAGAAAATCATTTAAGAACGTGGTTCATAAAAAAAATATCCTGTATTTTACTATTAAAAAAAATAAAAGAAGCAATAAGGAAATGTGATATGATACGATATGATATTAATAAGGAAATCTTATTTATTTCCATTCATCAAAGAAATCAAAGAGACAATATCTAAATAACATAACAATAACAATTTTATTTTATTACTTATTTCAATCGCAGAAGGAGAAAAAAAATGTAATGTAAAATGTAATCCGGAAACATAATATTCTAGGTTGGTGATTAGATTGAATTAATTAATTAATTAAATATCTAAACATATTTTAAAGACTGCAGCTATATACACGTGAACCTTTTATCAACTGTATAAGAAAAACTAGAAAAACTATACCAAAGAACAAGATAAAAAAAACAATATCGCTGTATGTTTGTATTTGGCGCTTATCACTAGGAGGAAAAAATATAAAGGCAAGAATCAGAAATGAAAAGCATATACATAAATGCAGCTTACCATTCACATTGAATGCATTTTAGAAAAAAAAAGTTTGAGGTAAACCTCTCACAAGAAATTAAAATTAACCTTATCGGTTCATGGTTCACAGAAGAAAGAGAGCTTATTTTAAATTGAACCATGCGATGAGCAATGGACATACGTTGCGTATCCCTTTCCTGTTCAAATGCTCCGCTTCGAAAAAGAATTTACATATTGGTAGTGTGTTCCTAATTTCTCTCTCTATAGGAGAGAAGAATTGAAATATTTGACCAATATCAGTGTATACCGATCCTCACCAACGGAGATTATCCGTCTCACATTAAATGTAAAAATTTGCCTTTCAGCGGTGATCGGTGCTACAGGTTCTCGACGAGAATCACATGTTGGTAAGAAAAAAGGACTGGCTACTCGCCGTCCGGTAGATATTTAAATATTCCAATGATAGTGGCCAAATATAACGTTACAATGAGAAACCCTGTACATACAAGTGATTGGTGACTACTGTACCTAATCGTGTTGTGCAATTGGCCATTACAATTACAACATTTATTTAAAAAATATATATAGTTAATTAAAGCCTTTCTTAATTGAATAAATCTATAACCTAACCATATAAATATAATACAAGCTGACATTGCTTTCAATCCTTTTCGGTAAAAATAAGTTTTATATTGTACTAAAAATAGTCGTATTCCGATTTAAACTTTATTTTGTTTATTAACGAGAGTATAACATAACAAGGGTTCGAACAAGTCAATAAAAAACTTCGTTGGTGGAATCCAAGGTGAAGTTTTTAATAGCCGGGCATTTAGTTTTTATCAAAAATTGATAACGCAGACGACGGCCGAATGATTTGATAATGCTACAAGTAATCAATAAAACAATATTAAAAATGTTGGGTGATTTAAGTAAAAATGCGTTTTTAATATTCCGTGATATAAAAAAACAATTTAAATATAATATAAATCGTTAATTGTCTTGGTAACAATAGATTTACCAGAACATTCAAAATAAAACTCGGTTACTATATCAGTACCTTTTTTCTATAAATACTGAACTAGTTGCGTAACCAATACAATAATTGTTCTTCTGACCTTCATTGTGCATATATTATCATCGATACAGAAGTGATCCGAAGTAAGTACAGAGTAATCATAAGATGCGCCAGTATATATTCTTTTCTTTTTGTGTGCCGGAAGCATTTTCATTTTCTGTGATTAATCCTAATCAAAATATCACAATAATGAATCGTTTAAATGTATAACAAACGTTAACCCTAATCTTTGACTTAAAAAATTTGTTTAGTTGATGTTTAGATTACGCGCAAGCGCGACCTCTCAATTGGGATAATTAATTAATTAAATTACATACAAAATATAAACTTTTGAGAAAAATCAGTACAAATAAACAGGTGTACCACGAAGTACGACAAAGATACTTGTGTGTGGTATAACACAAAAAATACTAGAATAATAATTACAATACATACAACAATTTGTTTAAAATTTACCCTAATGCTAAATAAAATCATATATTAGGTTTTTTTTTTTTAATTTTTTATTTTTTTTTCTTAATATTTTTAATACAAATACATAATAATAACAATAACTGGATCATTGAATCAGTTCCTCTACAAAATTTCTGGACATATCAAATACAAATTTTTTTACTTTTTTTTTGTATAGAGACTCTCTAGTTTCATTCCTAATATCAAGTGGAAGTGAATTATAAATTTTAGGACCCAAATATGAGTAGCTTTTTTGACCGACACTTTTTTGCATGTGGGGAGTAGTAAATTCCGTTTTATTTCGCGTGTCATATTTGTGTCTTAAATTTATTAGTTCGTGTTTGTTAGCGTGTTGGATGATACAGATATTTATATAAAATAGTTGCCTGATATCAAATATTTCACTCTGAAAGTAAAGAGTATTACTTGGACAATCATAGCTTTGATGAAGAATTGTCCTAAGAAAACGTTTTTGAAGGATTTCTAATGCTGAAAGATGTGTTTTTGAAACTCCACCCCAGCCCACTATTCCGTAATTTAGATGAGGTTCCACCAAACTTTTATATATCATTTGTTTTTGTTTAAAGTTAAGTATTTTACAAATTTCTTTGAATTTAAATAATATATATCGTAACTTTTTTAAAAGATGTTGTATGTGTTGATCCCACCTTAAATTTTGGTCTATTATAATACCGAGATATTTAACTGTTTTACTAGGAGATATTGCAAGATTTTCAATAAGCAGTTTATAATTTGGAAGAGCATTGGCATATGAACTAACTGGTAAGTAGACTGTTTTACTGATGTTGAGCGACAAAAGTCTGAAATCGAGCCACTTCTTGACAGCTTCCAAGTCTTGTTCTACTTTCTGTTTTAAACTGAACCAGTTGCTATCTACACAAAACAATACCTTCAATACAATAACTTCTTTCAAAATAGGATGCAGACATAGCTTTCGTAGAGGCAATGTGTCTTACGTTTTTTTTCTAATGTATCACTGATAGTTCTCGTCAGGTCTGTACTTTGTTGTTTACAGTAAATTATTTTTTATGGAAAGTTAATATTAATCTTATTGTTATATTTATTGAAATAATACATAAATATGCCTAGATTATACACGTAAAAACTTCAACATTTTGACAGTTCTCAAATAATATTTTCAGTTAGAAAAAGAAGCTGGTAATTATCAATTTCATAGACTTTGGAATTTGGCTCAAAACGATCCTGATGATTTTATTTATAAAATCTAAGGTTAGCTACGTGTCAAATTAGCAAATGAAATAAACGACATACTCAAAACCCGGATATACGTCACAAACTATGCCGCACACCAAAAAGGCTATTATATTGTTACGAACTCACTGATTCAGAAGACGGTCCTGTCGCAAACTATGAATGCGACCTTTCTAGAAAGGTTCTTTCGGATATACGTCACAAACTATGCCGCACACCAAAAAGGCTATTATATTGTTACGAACTCACTGATTCAGAAGACGGTCCTGTCGCAAACTATGAATGCGACCTTTCTAGAAAGGTTCTTTCGCATGTAATATTCAGACTGTTCTCGAAGTGTACCAGGCCATACAATGGTTTATCGCGAATGTTCTCGAATTATAAAGTATACGCAGAGGTGGTATATTCTAGAAGGGTCTGGAGTCGCGAAGGACTATATATACGCGGGTTTTTAAGTGAGTCGTAGAGTTGTTCAGTATACAGTGAATCGGTAAACAGTTTCAGTATACAGTGAGTAAACATAAGTGAATATAAATAGTGTTGAAGATAAATTAGGACAATTATTATACCGAGTGTAGATAAATTAGTAGACATTAAGTAGTGTGTATATAAATTCAGTTTATCATAGTGTGTAAGTGTTTCTTCAATAAATCAATAGTAATTAGCCATAGTGAGCGTATAATTTTATCCCACGGTAAAAAACTGTTTAAATAAATAAGAAAAACATTACATTGGTGTCAGGTGTGGGGTAATATAAATAAATAATTACGTAAAAATGGCCCAGAGACTATGTGACCTGAAAGTGACGGAACTAAAAACAGAATTAGAAAATCGCCAGTTGGAAACGTCCGGAAAGAAGAGTGAATTAGTCGAGACTGGAAATAGCACTGGAAAGTGAAGACTTGGATCCAGAAATATTCTTATTCAATGACGAGTCCTCCACCATAATCTCGTCAATATCTGCTAATATGGACGAGAAGATTTCTACCATGAAAAATGATATTTCTACTATGAAGGACGACATTTCTTCTAATATGGACGAGAAGATTTCTACCATGAAAAATGATATTTCTGCTAATATGGACGAGAAGATTTCTACTATGAAAGACGATATTTCTGCCGATATTTTGTCCATAAAAAATGACATTACCGCTGTCGAAAATAAAGTCGAACATAAAATTTCGTTCCTTAAATCAGATATTGAGAATAAAATTACAACAATGGAAGAGGAAATCCAGGAGTTAAAGAGGAAAATGGCAGACTCAAGAGCACAAGACAGCAGAAGAAAAAATATCGAGCAAATAAATCCCTGCAAGCCAGAAACACTTCCCAAAATAGAAGATATTGGCAGTTTTGCTCGAGTCAAGACGGAAAGATGTCGTGGACCAACTATGTAAAACAATTTGAAGCAGCCGCTAGAGCGAATAATTGGTCAGACAGGGAGAAGGCAGTGAACTTGACCATCGCTCTCCGGGGAGATGCCTTGGATGTATTTCAGACAATACCTCTTGAAGAAACGGATGACTTTGAGCAGCTGAGGAAAAGGTATATATATGGACACGAACATCTAGAACACTTGTACCAATCTCAGATGAAGAGTCGAAGGCAGAGACGTGATGAAACCCTTCAAGAGTATGAAGTGGCTATTACCCGACTAGTCCGATTTGCTTATCCATCAGCACCAGAAAACATGATGGAATGTCTAGGCATCCAGGCCTTTATTAATGGCTTACGTGACCCTGATATACAGAGGACGCTTTGTTTAGCCCATCCCAAAACATTGGTCGATGCATTGACTGCTGCTCTTGAATATGAAGCGGCCACGAAGGCGTCAGGATATAACAAAGTTAGGACCGTTCAAGAAGAGGGTGACGAAGATAAATTTGACCAGTTAGTCAACTTGATAAAAAGCATGGTAGAACAAAAGCCGGGGAAGATTAGATGCTGGAATTGTGGCGAGCTATGACGCAGCTCGTGTAGGCGCCCTAGAACTCCAGCATACCAAGAGCCTCAGTGCCAGGAAAACTAGAATGGGTCGGCCACGAGGAGGCAGCACCGACCCAGGATCGTTCCAAAGACCCTCTCATACTGATAGCCTCTCTCAGATGTAATGACAGTGTATATGTTAAGTGTAATAAGTTAATGGCAGGAAATATACTCTGCTGGTGGATACTGGAGCAACTAGAACCATTATACGGCCAGAGATCATAAAATCTAAGAAGCTTCTGCAAACGAGGCTGCGACTCCTGAGAGTGCCAATGTTCTTGGAGAGCTGCAAATCCAATTGGGAATTGGTGAAGCAAAATTTACGCATACGGTAATCGTAGCTGACATCGAAGAAGACGCGATTCTGGGAATGGACGTAATGGATTTACATGGTTTCCAGTTGGACTTCAGAAACAGAACCATCAAGATGGGTTCCGAAGAAGTATTCCTTCATCCGCATGAAAGCAGAGCGGTGCTGGTAGCTACCATATGAACTATACCTGCTTTAGAATGTTCCCTTACTGATATCTATATTGGCTTTGTATTTGTCCTCAGACCATTTTCTTTCTGGTCCCAACGACTGGCATATGTCGTTACTGAATCTCTTATCGGGAGCTGGTTTACTTCCAGAAATATCATCATTTCCCAGTATCGACAATAAAATATTACTTTAAAATGGTCTGTCAGTTCATTTAGTTCTTTCTAGAATTCCTTCTTCAGTGTAACCTTGCAAATATATAAAGCCGCAGGGACAGTTTGGCTGTCATTTAATATGTATATCCTATGAGCACCAGTCCTGTATTTGTACTGGCTGTCTATACTATCAGCCACTAATTAAAAATAGCTTTTAATTTGTCTCAATAGTTGCATACCTTCTAAAAATACTACATACCAAATTTTCCATCGTACATTCGGCTGAAATACTAGCTACCTACGTATTCATCCGCATTTATTTGTATTAAAGCACTTGTTCTACTCCTATACTTTAAGTTGTTACTTAAATGCCAATTTTCAGTTTCATAATGATAGTCATTATAACACTGGTTTTCATTAAAAAACTGAAAAACTTACCAATAGAAATCTAGATTTTCAAATACCCAAGTAGGCAGACCCAATATTTTCTGTATAATGTTTGACAGTTTGATAGTGTTTTATGACAGTTTAAATCTTTTGCGTTAGTTTTCAAAAGAAATGTCGAGCACCAGACCGAAGGCTAATACATATTTAAACTTATTATTTTTGTTTACAATAATTTATTACTAATATTGTGTAACAGTAACATAACTATACGCTTTATGCTATCATTTGATCCAAGTGGTCCCGTGGCACACTGGGCAAAGGCGCTGCATAAGGTTTTTTTCGATCTGTACATTCCAGGTTCGAGTACCGGGTAGTACGATTTTTTTTTAAATCAAATTTCTTCGTAAAAAAAATAGTGTATGCAACTCTCATGCAATGGTTATTAATATACTCGCATTAACCATACGAAACTCGCCTTTGGCTCGTTTCGTATCCCGGTTAATGCTTGTGTATTAACAACGAACATTAACAAGACAAGAAGGGTCAGTCTCAGTCGGAGCTTTCATGTCCAGCTTACACAAGCGCGCCGACGATTTCGACAAATTCCTGGAGCCGTGCACGTGCTCGTGCTTGTACGAGGTTGATGCAAACCGCTGGCGATTAAAACGAATAAACGTTCACTTGCCAGGGTGATTTAAAAACATCTAGCAATAATTGTTATTGTAACCTATTACGCTTAGTGGGAATTAAAATAAAAAAGGGAATATCGTCAGAATATTTAATTGGTGAATCTAAACATAATTATAAAAAGAACTGGTACCTAGCAAAAATGAAGGGAAAAATGGAAATTATATATAAAATGTTTGTCAATGCCAACTTGAATAGCTATTCTATTATAAAATGTATACAGGTCATTACAGGTTGTTTCAAATCCTTACCTAACAGTAAAATACAACAAAGATTATTTCCAGTTGTTTAACATATTCTACAATATTACTAGGAGGTACATTCAGACCTCCATAGTTTTCAGAAGTCGAATATGCTTTATGCTTTAAAAATACAGCCGCTTCTTTTGGTAATGTATTTTCATCATTATACTTTGTGCAAGCACTACAAGAGTGTTGCAGCAAATATTTCCTCAATAGATAGCCAGAAATGTAAACTATAGCATTGCCATCCGTACTTGAAAGATTTCTATAGTCGCATGTGAAAACTGTTAAAGAGCTACTATTTGACAATATAGGTACATCGATATTTTTATATTCTAGCATATCAGGAGTTACATTAAGCAAAACTGTTTTGATATATTTAATACAATTGGCACCTTCAACCTCATTAAAATATTTTAGAGAAAATAATTTCTTGAACGCCCTACAAAATTGAATTGGGGTTGGATTTCTAAAGTTTCCGCAAAAATTCCTTACCAGACCAAAAAGAATTTCAATGCAATCCTGATTGAGGTTCCTTGTTAAAAGAAATGAATAATTCCTGCATTTTAAGGTTTCCCATAATGACAGAGCAGAGGTAATAGTAATTGCATAGTGCATAGTATTGTTTATACATTTTTCCACGTATGTTACGCTTCCATCATTCTGTTTGCAGAACCAAACACAAAACACTAAGTACGTAAATGTTTATTTTATTTCTAAAGGAAAATTCGCTCACTCAAAAAGACAACTGGTATATTTCTTTATCTAATTCCGCTATCAAATGTGACACTTCACGTCACTCCTTGGCGTTAGGTAACGTCACATTTTTCATAACCTTCATATATCAGTTATGAAAAGTAGTTATGTAAAAACTTTACGTAACTGTTTATGTTTCAACATAGAGATACCACATGAGTTTCAAAGAATAATTTATTAATTAGGTAGGTACTGTCAAAACTGACAATTATTTCATTATTCAAACTGTACAATTAACCCATTATTTTAATTCAATAGTATTTTGAGATTTATAAACATTGAAAACATTATTCAGGACACAGTTATTTAAAGTAAGTCAATTTTCTGGGTGAATACATCATAGTAATAATACTTCTAACACCATTTGATTCCACTTCAATATTATAATTGTAATTGAAGATTTCATTGAATATTATGAAAGCGCGGAATTAGATAAAACGTTGTACGTAAACACGTTATGAAGAGAGCGACATTGTTCAACACGCGTAATTTGCAGAACTCGCTAGCGCTCGTTTTGGCAAATATTACGCTTGTTAAACAATATCGCTCTTTTCATAACTAATTACGTAAATATCTATTACATATCCCTACGACCGACAATCTGTTTATGCATATCGCGCGTAGGAGACTTACGGTGCTCTATACACAGTAGCATCCGATATTCGAGCGAGATAGGCATAACGAGAGGAGGAGCTTAGAGTGATCCTTCTTGTCTTGTTAATGTTCATTGTTGTTAATGTTCGTTGGTATTAATAACCATCATACATGATCGTTGCATATTATACTATTCTTTTATTGTTCGTCTTTTATTATTGGGCTCTTTCAATATGATATGCGCCAAATCCCATTAAATTTGATGCCCCTTTTCTATGTTTGTAGTACCTTTAACTGACCTTTAACTGACTTGACTTGACATATGCTTAAGATGCGATAAAATCATAAAACTATACCAGATAGAAAAGAAAAAAAAATAATAAGAATAACCCAAAAGTCTTATAGAACACTGCCTTGTGGGACTCCAGATTTTATGGGGCATATGCTGGAATGCTCGTTATCGAGATAAGATTTAAGTAGAACCAAATAGTTACTGGATAATGCATTTTTTAGTTTGTAGAACAAGCCTCTATGCCAAACTTTATTAAATGCTTGAGAGATATCTAGGAGCACAGCGTTGCAATATTTCTTTTCTTCAAGGCATTGTGATGAACTTGTTGAGGAGTTGAATGGTCTTTACAGGAGCCGAGCTGGTGTTTTGGCAGTAGTGTTTGGAGATTATAATCTGAGCACTAATCATTCAAAGACTGCTTATTGTTGGAAGCAAGGTGATGTGTCGGTAGGATGTAGTTTCGTTATGTTGCTTTCCTGGTTTGGAGATAATGATAATTACAGCAAATTTCCAAGATATGAGGAAGAAGGATAAACTTAACATTCGATTGAAAATAATAGTTAGGAGGGTGGAAGTTGTTTTAGTATTTGGCCGGAGATTAGATCGTATTCTGGAGTGCCATTCCTTGTTGTAGGGAAAAAAATATTAGCATCTTCCAAAAGTGCAGCCACTTCAATATCCTTTAATTTGTCTCCTGCTCCACATATTATACCTCAAATCTAATTTTACAAAGATATCACCCAACTCATTAAACTCTATGAAAGATTTTACATTTTTTTCCAAATCTTTAAAAATAATTTTTAGCATTTATGAAGGATGAATATGGGATAATGCAAAAGTAGGTGTACTTTCGTTTGAAAATACAATATTTAATGCTAAAGTTAAAGTGTCAAGATAAGGGATAATCAACGATCGTCTCCAGTATCCAATCAGATGGCGAATTTTGAAATTAGTTGACAGGCGCTAACTATGTTATATGCAACACTTGATATTCTTACGAAATATACCTAATTTCATATTTAGTAAAATTATTGTTATTATCTACACTGCATTTATAAACATTCAATGGATTTTTGCTCGCAAATAATTGTCATTATCCATAGCTAATAATATATGTTTATTTAATGAAATCAGATTCAAACTTACTTAAATAAATCAACCATAATAATAGTTGCTTCGTTCGAAGATAAAGAATGATTAATGAATCACACTGGATCGTGGACTTTGATCAACACGATATGTTGTGCAATTGCACCACGTACACCTTTTTAATCATTGGCGAAACTACTGAAATTTGTCATAGAACTTTATGGTATCTAAACAATTGTAAAACTTTTTGGAAGATTTTTCAAAGAGTAGACCGTTAACTGAAAACAAACATCTACTTCTCGGGCTATATGCCCCTACAGACAATAAATTATAAATTACAGTTCCAAGTTAGAAGGGATTGGAATATTAAAATAGCATGAGACTATTATCTTGACATCTAGTGACAACACGCTTTACTTAAATATAACAATTGTTACTGTAATTAAGCAAATTTTTGGAAGAAGGGAAATGTACATTGAATTCACAATGACCATGTCGTTTTGGTAAATGTGAGAAAAAGAGGAAGGAAATATAATCATTACATCCTCCCTTCCCCTTGAAAGATATCCAATACTTTGTAATGAACATGAAGTTATTCAAGATGGGGAAGGAGATATACTCATTGGAATTAGCTTTCCCCATC
>CAJUYI010000418.1:0-35406 GCA_910591695.1 Galerucella pusilla
AGGATCATTAAAAAAAAGGAAAGACAATAATAAGCGAAATGGTGGGAAAATTGGAAAAAATGAGGGAAACATTACTATGTCAAAACGTCTTACTGTGAGTAGAACATTCATATTCGCGGCATTTTTTCTGCATTATTTTTTTTAGATTCCTCCCGAATTCTTTCGCGGTGAAATTCTTCCAACCAAAATTCAAAAAACGTCCAGGCCCAGTAAGTACAATATTTATTGATACTTATCCTACACATTTAATTTAAACATTGGTGTTTAATCAGGTAAAGATAGTTCACAAATAAAAGAAAATTATGGTATTTTTGGAATTTTTGATCCTAATTGTTCGAATATTAGAAGATCTAAGAGGATATTAAACAAATTTACTGAGATAAATTCAAGCACAGGTGTAAATGGTCTGAGATGTGCAGGTAAGTGTTAATTTGAATAGTACATATAAGAAAAACCCACTAGAAGTCTAGAAATTGCAGTTGTATGCACAAAGAAGCTGCACATAACAATATCTGAACATCAATATTGGTCAAAACCTAAGGCATTGTTGTTTCATCGTAATCCTGCTCATTTTCATTACTTAGATTACAAAATAAATCACTGTTTATTTTGTATCATATTTCTATACCGTTTTAGATGGAAAAATTGATGGAATTGCTGATCAATCATTAACCTTAAGCTCATTTCAAGAAATTCACTCATTTGGAATAATAAATTCACAAAATGATGAAATAGGTAATCAAAGAAAAGAAAAAAATGCAATAAAGAAATCCAAAAGCATATTCGAAGAAATAAATCAGCTGTACGAAAAGTCCAACCAAAATAAATTAACCAAAATAAAAAAAATTGGTCTAGATGATAATTCCACCAATGAATTGACTTTGAATTATTCATTTTGTAATTCTTTAGTTCAACAAATTGATGTAAAATTCACTATCGGAGAAAAGTCGATTTTGTTGTGTAAATCAAAGTTATGCACGGAAATTAAAAAAATTGAGAATATGCTCTCAGGAAATAGGAAAATGGAAATAAACCCAAAAGTATTTAAGACTAATAATTTTTATATTGACGAAGGTAGTAAAAACATTGACTGGAAAACCGTTCCACAATCAGAATGGGTTTATAATACTCCACCTAGACAAAAAATTATATCTCCCAAATTGAATAATTCACAATTGCAGCCTGCGATTTTATGTAGTAACCAAAAACAAAAACAACTTTTTGAATGGAAGTCTAATGTAAAGATGGATATATGTGATTTGGATACCACCAAAAATAAAATTGTAGTCAATCATAAATATATGGACCATACAGCTACTGTAAATAGTAGTATAAATATAGATGTAGATATGCAGCCAGAATTTAATGATGAAAAAAGCGAAAATTATAACAGGGTAAGCTTTTATTTAAATATAGTTTCAACACAATACGGTTCAATACTACAATATAAAAGTATTAAATTTTCGATAAAATTAGGACAACAGTATTTCAATTTATTGTTGTTAGAATTTGTTACATTTATTGTTCTGTCATGTTATGTTATTTTCTAAATATGTTTGTTTCATTCTGTTCTGTGGATATAAGGATGCTATTCTGTGTTGCTACTGTTATAATACTGTAGCTATTGTCATAATAATTTTGTGCTAAAGCGCTGTGATCGAAAAATGTAGCACTGAAGTGTATGTGACATTTATTAATAAGAATAAATGTCTTTATTTGGTAACTACGCAGAATACATACCTATGTGAAATTAGTTAAAACTAGTATTGGGCGAGAAGAGAGAGAAGAATTTTCCGCTGTCTTTATCAAAACAGGTGGGCATGTGTTCATTACTCTCCTAACTTTTATTCGTTCTTTTTTGGTAGTAATACACAAGCATTATCCGGGATACGAAACGAGCCAAAGGCGAGTTTTGTATGGTTAATACAAGTGTATTAATAACCATTACATGACAGTTGCGTATACTATTTTTCTTACGAAGAAATTTGAAAAAAATATATTGAAAAAATGCATTAACCGGGACTCGAACCCGGCATGTACAGATCGAAAATATACTTATGCGGCGCCTTTTCTCACTGTGCTACGGGACCACTTGGTTGAACTAATAAATGTATTTACCTTGGTCATTAAGTATTTTTGGTCTGGTGCTCGACATTTCTTTTAAAAACTGTCATTAAACACACAAATCTCTTAGATACTGTCAACTACTACTACTACTACTACAGAATGTGCGGGCGACCCTTGACCTAGCCAAACTAAAGTCATGGTTCCGGCACTGAGGCCACAGGCGCGCCCATTGTGCCATTCCTGCTACCTAGGCATCCATGAAGCCGAGCCCTTCAATAAAGGCCACAACCTTTTTCAGTGGATGCCTGCTTATGTCTCCAGGAGCCATGACAGGGACTCCGGAAGATTCTCCTGCGCCATACAGCCCAGTGTGTACACTCTAAGAGAACATGGACTGACGTTTCATCAGTCATGCCGCAACTCCTACATAGGGAACTTTCCTCTACTCCTAGGTTGTAGAGGTGCTTCCTCACACAACAGTGCCCTGTTAGGAGTTCTGCTATCTTCCTCAACCTTCTCCTTGGTAGTTCAATAGCTGCCCCAGCGTGTCCATCAGTCCATCCATCAGTAGAAGTTTGGATTGTCTAGGACCCTGCAGAGCATTCCAATGAGCAGGTGCTGGTTCCTCAGCCACTTCCTCGTCTCCTTGCGTATTGTTTGTTTCGTTAGGCCGAGGGTTGGGTCCGGGCCGCAGAAAGAAGCTGCCGCCCCTTCCGCAGCCAGTGCATCCGCCATTTCATTGCCTTCAAAACCAGAGTGGGTCGGAATCCATTCTAGCCACACTGCGTTCCGACTTGCAAGATCAGCAAGTCGTTCTCGACATTCGTCAGCAAGTCCTGAGTTGATGGTATATCCACTCAGGGCTTTAATTGCTGCTTGATTGTCGGTGTATATGGTTATGCGTCGATCCACATAACCTCTGTCTAGGTTTATCTGCGCACATTCCAAGATAGCGTATATCTCGGCCTGATATGCAGATACACCATCACCCAATGGTATACAGATTTGTGTCCTTGGAGACAGTCCCATGAGGCTGTGTATTCGTCTCTTTATCCCAGGATTCTCTGTCCCGGTTCATAGCCCTGTATGGGGTTGCGAAGTAGTACTTGCGCAAGCATTCGTCAGACGCTCGAGCCAGAACTGGAATATCTTCCAGGAGCAGGAGCTTCTTGACGTGTCTGCACTCTTCCTCTCTTCGCACGTATCCCAGACGCTTCAAGTGCAGGAAAGCACTCCCCGCCTCAGCCTCGATCACATGGTGAAGAGGCCGAAGACCAAGGATCACTTTCATCGCAGCAGTTGGTGTAGTCCTCATTTAGCCAGTTGCCCCCAGACTGACCACCCTTTGAAGGCGTGCCAGTTGCGATCTAGCCGTGACCAAGGTTACCCTCGGCCACCAGACCAGAGCCGCATATGTGAGCATAGGCAGCATGATCACTCTTGGGGGGTCAGTCCTCACCTCGGACCAATGGCTCTCCTACAGGCCCAATACGTGTTTGTCACCTTGCTTAGGCGACTATCAAGATGAGCCTTCCATGTCAGTGATTTATCAAGGGTCACTCCTAGATACTTCACCTGTTGAACCACCGGTAGTGGTACTCCACCAAGATGTACCTCTCTTCTTGGTGAAAGCAACTATCTCAGCCTTGGCAGGATTAACTGCAAGTCCGTGCTCGTTACACCACCCATGTACCCTATTCAGAGCCCTTTGCATGAGGTCCCCGAGAACGGTAATGTGCCTTCCAACAACAAGGATGACGATGTCATCGGCATACCCAATCGTTAGAAGGCCCTAGAAACTGTCAAACATTCTCTCGCGTAGTCAAATAAATTTGGAAATATATATTTTAAGCTGTAGTTTTCGACATGACGCTTTCAAAGTAGAAAATAAAATGTGACGATGATATAAAATGATATATCGAAACAATTGTCAATTCTATTAGAACACTTATATAGTGGAGTTATAAAGACATAGTGTGTTCCATTAAAAACTTGAATGTAAAATCACTTTTAACATATAGGAGACAATTCTGCAGTGAGCGTTGAAGAAAAAACATTCCACAGTACGTTAAATTAATAGTACCTATACTTATAAAATGAAAGAAAAAAATGGTAGAATGTGTCGCGGGACACACGGTAGGAACTTTAGTTCCTTTTAAGCAAAAATTATGTAGTACATTTGACGTTATAGATAAACAATTTGCATATCTCTCGGTGGTCGAGTAGTAACCAAACCAGACTCTCACGCGGTAGACCCGGGTTCGATTCCCCGTGAAGAAGTTTTTTTTTATTGTTAATTTTATTTTTAAATAATTATTCTGCTTGATATTAATAACGACAACAGGTAGACGCTTGAAAGTGACATTTATACTTCTCGATCAGTTTAAAATATATTTTGCATTTTCGACGTCTGAACGGTGAGTAAATCACTTACCGACGTGTTAAACTTAGAAACCAGTAAACACAACCTACCGTCCTGACAACCGATGCTGTAAATAAACAAAAAAGATCAATCGCACAAAAAAAAATTATGGAAATAATAGTAAAAATTTATCCGAACAAATTCAAGTAGATCACCAGCACTGCGAATACCAGCTTTGCATAGAATTTTAATATAGCATCGGTGGTTCAGTGGTAGAATGCTCGCCTTCCACGCGGGTGGCCCGGGTTCGATTCCCGGCCGATGCATATGAATCGCTGCTTCGTAAACGAGAAAGAGAGACTCAGGAGAGAGCTCACGCACGCAAGCAAGGCACATAACGAAGCAACGTAACATAACGTAACGGTCAGATCTTTTGCGTCGCGACCCCCGGTCGCTCAAACATAACCTGACGTAAAGAACTAAACTTCCAAAAACTTTAAATCTCTAGTATTACCGATTTAATGAAAATTAAATGTTCTATATGTAGGTTGAGATGTTTGAAAAACATGTGATATAAAACACACACACACACACACACGCATATATTGCGTTACCCTAGAATTCCGAAATCGCTTATTCTTCTTTTTAGGAGATTTTGAGTGCCTCTTAAAACAATAACAAATTCCATAACCTACAAATGTTTTGTTTATGTGGTTTATTGATTTCCGGAGTTTATGAAAGTATTTGTGGTAGTGTTTTTTTATTAGTAGTCTTTTAAAAGGTAAATGAACAGAAGCACACTGTCTACTATAAAATAACACAAACAACTACTAAAAACTGAGGAACAGTGAACGTGGATGATGTAAATTGACAACTGTCAAATTCTTCTAGTTGACTTTCACTTAGTCCTAATCAACTTGGATAGTCAAGTAGGATTTACCAAAAGAACGTACTTTGAATCTGGCAACAAGGGTCTCTGCCATTGGATTAATTAAAGCGGTTTATTTAAATCTAAGAAAATTTTTAAAACTAAATTTCATAAATATAACTTTTTGAGATAAATATCGTTATCATGGAAAAGGATATGTTATTCTTAACCCTCCTAATATGAATTCACTTGTTAATTCATACCCATGAAACTAGCCCATTGCGATTTAAACTAAATTGAATATTTGATCTGGCATTATAGGCGACCAACTACTAGGGTCATATTGCATACAGATACAGAAAAAAGTTTCAAATAAAAGTTGTGTGAGTATAAAGGAATTTAATAAAATATACTTTGTACACTGGATGTTCATTAACAATAAACACAAAAAATAATACAGTGTTTATTACGAAATACAATACACTAGCAAACAACATAAGAGGCAATGCAGTGTTTATTACAAAATAGAAACCGATTTGATATTTTCATACATTTTAAGCAAGTGAGTGCTCAAAATTACCGCCGTTACTTTAAATACAAAGTTCATACCTTCTCCTTAAATTTTGTATACAGTTTAAAATTTTATTATTATTACGATGGTTAAGAAGTTCAATTTCAGTTTCAATTTTCTCTCTAATTATTGCAATACTGTTACTGGTATCGGAACATCAAGTGCAGTAAGCCATGCATAGCCAACTATTTTTCTTAGCTTAATACTAACATAAATACTTTAGGAGTTCAATGTCCATTATTTTGGAAAGTATAAAAGCTAGACCTATAAAAGTATATATTTTTGTTATGAGAAAAAAAAGCCCTCTCCGAATATGTCATAATGTTCTATTAAATTCTGTTTTCATATTTACCCCTTAATACAAAAACGCTACTGGTGTACAATGTATATTTTATTAAAATTCATTTATAATCCCACAACTTTTATTTGAAACTTCTTTGTATCTGTATGTATATGAGGAATAAAGTGGTGGACAAATTATAACAAATAACCCTGTACATAAAATAATATTACTTGTATAAAATTATGCCAGTGTGCCGATTTTGATAACAATTGACAGATATACAGTGACATTATTAGCAAAAAAGCGAAACAAAAATTCAACTTTGATGCCAAATATCTTTTTCCATAGCAATATTTTATTAAGGCATATTTGGTCCTATCGTCATATTATGGTTTGAACAATCTGCCCATAGCCTATGTCCCAATGGCTATGATTCACCATGTAGAAACAATTATGGTAAACTAACTAAGTTCATTATTTGAACAATTCATGTATCAACTATATCAGGGAATATCAAGATATGTTACCTTTAAAATAATTTGCTATCTAAATTTTTTTTCACTTGACAATTAAGTGGGGAATGGGAAATAATACCAGCGTGGTTCAAACCGAACTGACTGGTATCTCTACACAAAAAACCTAACCAGAATTTCTGGCAAAAACATAGCAATCTGCACTGACAGTAGACAAGCCCTATTAGCCTTGAACAGACAACGTTTTATATCGGGGCTAGTACTAGAGTGCCACCAAGATTTAGCTAACGCCTCGGCAGATAACAATATTATCCTGTGGTGGAGAAAATAAACAATCCAATGTGAATGATCATACATTAATCTTTCAAGTAATTTCCATTTGAATTGGAAATGAGTGTAAATGTATACTGTCCGTACGACTTCGGAAGCCAGTGTGGCCCACTGTGCTCTTGCCAATATCTCGTAACAAATAGTATATTGAAATTTTATTTCTGTATTTTTAATTTTTTTCATGAATCCAGAATAACTTGCTTTGGTGTGGTCGGAACCAATCATAATAAAAGGCTTTTGTACTTTTATGAAGTCTACTTTTTGTGTACATAGTTCAATAATCTAATGCCTTGAAATAATCTTTTTTTAGTTTGATTTCTCCAAACCTACTTTACTTAAGCCTCACCGAAGAGCAATAGTGAATTGTAAGGTGTCTAATGAAACTCGGAAATTTAAACACAAAAACAATACCGATCACGACATGTTTGCTAACTATACAGAGACTGGAGCCAAGATTATAGAAAATGACACTTCATTCCACAAGAAAAGACTGTTTGACCCAAATTCTATCACATTAAAATCGATATATGATTTAAAAATAGATTGCTCCAGCTCTTCAAACGCTGAAGAAGAAAATGATTTTCCATTTTTAAAACCCTTATACCAAGAATCTGCCCAACATTTAAATTTTGATTTTAAGAATAGCCCAAGAAAGACTCAAAATTACAATGTGTTTCGGTTTACTGATGACGAAAATGGTTCCATATAGTTTTATTTAGTTTATAAAGGCTGCTGTGAATAATTGATAAAATAATAGTTTCTAGGTTGTTGTAAAATTGAATATTGAAAAAATACAGTTGAATTTTAGGCTGAAATCAAGTCCTAAGATGGAAATATATTTTAAAATTTGTGATTTCAATCAGATTCTTTTGTTCCTAAATGTTTTGAATATTAATTATATATTGTATTCAATTATTTAATAAATGAATTTAGAACGTTTCGTATCTAAGTTAATTCCAGACGCGCATCAAATAAATTATTAATATATGCAAGCTGTTTCTTCCACGACGAACTTACACTATTTATATATTGGAAACAACTTACGCGAGTTAGATTTTTTAAGTAAAAAATATACTTTTTAAAAACTTTATTTAAACTTAGATGACAACAAGTTTTTTGTACAAAGGTAAAATGTAGACTGAATAAAAATAATACAATTATAAAACAATAGAAATATAAAATGCTGATTTTGATAAAATATAATATTCGTGTTAACATGATGTTAAGGCGGCGCCAGACATGCGGCATTCGGCGAGTACCGAGCGACTGCTCGCCAAGTAGCAAGTAGTTGAGTTATTCGGCAAGGTGTGCGCGGAATAATCACCAAATGACAAGCACCTAAACCAGATATTCGCCATATGTGGATGCGGATTCAAAGCGTTATACGGCCAATACTCGTTTCATTTGATGTTGCTTCGAAAGACCGACACACAACGGGAACTACGCGAGCACTGCACCAATACTAAAATTGGTCATCGGCAAGTAGCGATGAACCCGTCCACACACTTGCTACTTGGCGAGCAGTCGCTCGGTACTCGCCGAATGCCGCATGTCTGGCGCCGCCTTTATACACGTGTTGGAAATGTTTAGCTGAATTTAACAAATGTAATAAGATAAAATAATCTAGTAAGTTTCCGTGGGAAATGTCTAGTAAGTAGTTTCATAGTTATGGGTCCATATAGTCGCGATTTTAAGGTGAGTTGTTATGAATTTATGATTACAAGTTGTGGTAAATTCATGGAAAAATTATTGGCAGGTACAGGGTGGCGGTGAGGTGGCGACTGGCCGTATCTTGGAAACCGTTCTAGAATACGTCACCTTTGTGACCAATCAATATAAACTTTAAAAACTACTCTTCTTATTCTACAACCTCGCTTTGACAAAGTCATTTTAATGTTTCACCTATTCTGAAGTAGTGGGAGACGTGGCCTTTCGTTGATTTTAAAAAAATACTGTAACTTAGATAGGTAAAAACAGGAGTTGGTAATTTGGTTGTGTAAGTACACTAAGTACTTAAGGGGTACTTTGACAAGTATAAAGCAAAGACTAGTATCTAAATAATAAAGAGAAATAAAACAAAATTTTTATTTACTACTATTTAATAAATGTTATTAAACGATGCAAATGTCAAAATTTGGTACATTTGAATGATACACATGCTCGAAAATAACTTTGCAATTTAACATAAGTTTCAATTTGAAAGAAATACAATTTTTCAAGAAATGTTATTAAATTAGGATGTGCTTTGTAAAAAGAGTAATTGAAAATTCGATGAAAAGCTTCGCTCTCATTTGTTGTCCGAGTTAGATCTGCTGAATTTTTGGCCCACATTGTCGGCGAAAAATGAGATTGGTCATCAATATAGTTTTCTATCAAATAATCTGAATACTTTTCCAACCTCGTATCGTCCGGTCTGTTTTCATTTAATTCGAAGGCAATGCAATCACCGACTTCATCAGGATCCAAATAAGTTAGACCAAAAGTTGAACGTAACCAACGGCTTATATCACTGTTCGCGTCATTGTATTCCGAAAGTAGGCCTTCCCGAGGCACTTCCCGAACCGCTTTATGAATACCCATCTCAAAATCACACAACTTGATTGATTGCTAAAACAATATTGATTTCGGAACACTTATCCAGAATCATTAGACATAGTTTTTTGTACGTCTCGGATGTCTTGTTTGGTAAAAGACAAACCAACAGTGGTATGTAATGTCCGCTTAGAAAAACATGAATAGTGGACATTTTACAAAAATATTTGGTACAGAAATCAAATGTACCGTCAACGTAGATGCGTTCTGATTTTTCCAGAGCTTCGAGATTTGTTGTGCACGTAAAAACAATAATATTGCTTGGCAAACAATTGATAAAAATATATTGTTCGTCTTGAGTTCTTACGTTGATCGAATTCAATACTTGATGTACGTCGTTAATATTCGTGGGAAGAGCGGGTATTAATTTACGTCGACTATTATACATATTTTTTCTTATGTACTCGACATCTTGAGTTGTCAAAGTTGCTGGTAGATTTTCTTTCAATGCTGAGCGAATAATTAGTTTATCGTGAGATCGGGACCACTGGTGTTGCCATGCAACAAGGAATAAATCTGGGAGATTTGCATAATCTTGTAGAGGAGTTGAGTACACTTGACATCGGAAAACTACCAATATGATAATATTCCGTCTTAGAAAAACCCGCTCTTAAATACGGGACTTTTAAGTTCACAATCAGGTTATGGGGAAAAACATAACCCACTGGTTTTCCTTAGAGTTGATAACGTTGTTGGTACACTTAGGTTAGGTTTGTGGTGAGTGGGTCTATAAGGCCCTCCACTGCGACTCACAAGAGTCTATTGTAGCTCACACCTATTCAGATTTCACCAAACAAATTCAGCTTCTTAACAAAGCCGATTATTTTATTTGGTGAATGATATTTCAGGTCCGAGGGCGAGAGAGAGACCCTGCCAAACATCAGATACCTGATTCGAGCCGCGGCGGGGCAGGCACAAATTATATGCTCTGCTGTTTCATCATCTTCCAAACAAAGACGGCAAGTCGGATCTTCCGACAGTCCAAGTTTTAGCATATGATGATTCAGATGACAGTGGCCTGTTAAAAGGCCTGTTAGACAACGTAGGTCATGCCTGCTATGGTCTAACATTTGTTTGGAGACATACTTCGAAGGATGTATAAAAGCCTTTGAATGAACCAATCCTGGTAAATTATGCCAGAAGTCTAAAGCTCTTCTTGCTGTCCAGGTATTTAGTGTTGTTTGGCAAAACTTATTGCGATGCCAATTGTGGGTTCTGGTCCGATAGAAACACGTGTGGCACCCTCCCTTGCAAGAAAGTTTGCCTTCTCGTTTCCTTCCATGCTAGAATGCCCAGGGATCCAGACCAGAAATACTTTATTGAGTTCTCCTATTGAGGAGAGTCTTTTTTGGCAGTCTAAAACCAATTTCGACGTTACACGGTGAGAGCTAAGTGCTTTTAAAGCCGCTTGGCTGTCCGAGAAATTTTTTATTGTTCTATGTATGAGATTGGCTTGCTCCACTCTCTCCACACATGAAACAATGGCGTAAATTTCCGCCTGAAATACGGTTGCATAGGATCCTAGAGAGGTTGAAATTTCTGTCCTAGGTCTGCGCCCGTATACACCTGCACCAGAGCCTGAGGGTGTTTTTGAGCCGTCTGTGTACCAACAGCTGTCTGCTCTTAATAGTTCATCCTTACGGAGGTCCCATTCATTTCTATTTGGAATTAGGACGGTGTAAGGCAGGTCGTAGTTTACTGTTGGAGGCATTAGGTCAGAGGTCATTCCCAGAATACTGACTCTCACTGTCCGCTAGTATTCTGCTTCGTTCTGCATAAGCCTGATTTGTGCATTTAGAAATATGTACAATTCTGTATGCTGTCCATCTAGCCTCTCTTTCCAAAAATATATGGAGAGGAGGTAGGTCCAGAAGGATTTCCATGGCTGCTGACGGTGTGGAGCTGATAGCACCAGTGATTGCCAGACAAGCCTGTCTCTGTAAACCAGAGAGCTTTGCTTGGGCCGTTCGCTGTAATAGACTAGTGCAATTAGTTTTTTTTACGAAAAAATTAGTAACAGCCAGGGACCCTTAAAAAAGTATACTTTGAGGTATAACTAACACAGGAAAAATAATTTAAACAAAGTTTGAGTGGAAATGTGTAAATGGGGAGGTTTTTTAGGGGTTGAAAACTTACTTTTGCATTTTTAAGGCAGAAAATGACTTTTTAGCGCAAAATGTTGTACAGAAAAGTTGTAGATAATAAAAAAATGAACAACTTTTGAATAAAAGATTTTTCAACATAACCTCAAATTCAACGTGAAAATGACAAAAAATCGTTTTTTTCTTTTTTAATTTTTTTCTCTGGCAAAAAAAATTCAATTTGCATGAAACTTGGTGAAAGTATATTTTTTTTTATGCTACATAAGCACAATTTTTTTGCACAACCAAAAAAAATTATTTTCCGAAATATTTGAGATTTTTCAAAAAAAAAGGTTAATTTTCAAAAAAAAATTGCTGCAGTCAAATTTTCGATTTTCGAATTCTGCACCCGCGCAATTTGTTCGTTGGAATGTCAACTTTAATATGGCTTATCTATGTTGGGGTCGGATTTTGCATTAAACCCCTTAAAAATTGAAAAAACGAAAAAAAACTACTTTTTCATATGCGTATTTTTTAATATGTCTTACATGTTGTAGACGGCGGGTTCTTACTCCATAAGGTAATTTGGCAGAGAAATGACTCTATAGATGAAATTTTAAATAAATATCTCAGGTACGTTCAGAGCCATTACGCAGGAAATAGTTATATCATGTTCGATGGTTACCCCTACGCAAACGCAACTTCATCTTCTACTTCAACAGCAAGTACTTCTACTTCGACTGGCACAAAACAAAGTGAACGTTCACGTCGTCAGAAATCTATAATTATTCCTACGTTCCAATACCAAGAAATTACAAAAATACTATTTTCTCAAGACCAGTTTTTATCAAATGACAGTAACAAAAATAATTTAATAAAAAGTATCTCAGATAGATTGCAGTCACACGGTTTTATCTGCAAACAAGCTGCCGAAGACGCCGATGCATTTATTATTAATACTGCAATTGAAGTAGCGAAGCACACTACAAAAACTGTCATCATCGTAGGTCAAGATATTGATTTGCTTGTACTTTTGCATCAATTAAATGTTCAAAATGAAAGAATTTTTTTCCACAAACCAGGATCAGGCAAACAAAAGGATGCGTTCTATTCGTCTGATTGTTTTGTACACAAAACTTACAAAAAAATAATTGCATTTATTCACGCTTTCACCGGCTGTGACTCTACTTCTGGGTTAGCTGGTAAAGGAAAAAAAAACTCTGTTTAAATTATTATTAAATAATAATAATTTATTACACTTAGCTAATGTTTTCTTTGATAAGGATGCAGATCAAGAAATCATTGCAAAAAATGGTTGTCAGCTTATCGCTGATATTTATCAAAATAAAAAAAAAATCAAATGTGTCGCTGAACGCATTACGTTTTGAATTGTATCAGAAAGCAACCAATAAATCTGGTTTCAAATTAGAAAAATTACCGCCAACTGAAGGGGCAGCTGCAGAGCATTCGTACAGAATTTATTACCAAATTCAAAGTTGGCTTGGCTTTTTAAATGAGCATACCAATGACAAAGCTAAGGTATGGGGCTGGAATGAACGTGCAGGTAGACTCGTACCTACATTTATATCGAACAATTTACAATTGATTCCGGATATATTACTCAAAACGATTAGCTGTACTTGCGAAACAGGTTGTTCGGCAAGATGTGGCTGCCGAAAGCACGGCATGAAATGTTCAAACTTGTGCATTAATTGCCACGATAACTGCACGAACAGAGACGAGATCGTATTTGAAGATGAAAATTATCAAGAGACTGTTGAAGAGCCACCACCTTCTCGTAATGAAAACGAAGGACTCGAAGTAGATCAAAATGATCCCGATTCAGATGATGAAAGTTGCATTGAAGAACATGAATCAGATTTATAATATATTTTGTAACATAAATTTTTTTGTAAGGTGTAATATTTTTTATTTTTGTTAATTTGCAAATAAAAAAATACATTGTTGTATATTATTTATTCAAAATTTAAATCATTTTATTGAATTATACCTGTAAAAGAATTATTTGTCTACGTAAGTACTAAAAAAAATTGAAAATAATACATAGTATAATACATATTAAAAAATATGCATATGAAAAAGTCGTTTTTTTTCGTTTTTTTAATTTTTAAGGGGTTTAATGCAAAATCCGACCCCAACATAGATAAGCCATATTAAAGTTGACATTTCAACGAACAAATTGCGCGGGTGCAGAATTCGAAAATCGAAAATTTGACTGCAACAATTTTTTTTTGAAAATTAACCTTTTTTTTCGAAAAATCTTAAATATTTCGGAAAATAATTTTTTTTGGTTGTGCAAAAAAATTGTGCTTATGTAACTTAAAAAAAGATATACTTTCACCAAGTTTCATGCAAATTGCATTTTTTTTGCCAGAGAAAAAAATTAAAAAAGAAAAAAACGGTTTTTTGCCATTTTCACCTTGAATTTGAGGTTATGTTGAAAAATCTGTTTTTCAAAAGTTGTTCATTTTTTTATTATCTACAACTTTCCTGTACAACATTTTGCGCTAAAAAGTCATTTTCTGCCTTAAAAATGCAAAAGTAAGTTTTCAACCCCTAAAAAACCTCCCCATTTACACATTTCCACTCAAACTTTGTTCAAATTATTTTTCCTGTGTTAGTTATACCCCAAAGTATACTTTTTTAAGGGTCCCTGGCTGTTACTAATTTTTCCGATTTAAGCCAATTTTTTCCGTTATTGCACT
This sequence comes from Galerucella pusilla, assembly GCA_910591695.1. Lineage (NCBI taxonomy): Eukaryota > Metazoa > Arthropoda > Insecta > Coleoptera > Chrysomelidae > Galerucella > Galerucella pusilla. Next base: position 14,354 of record CAJUYI010000418.1, read on the forward strand.
GGCCTATAAAGCTTTTGGCCACCAGGCAATAGCTCCATATGTGATCATTGGTCTAACAATCATCACATATATCCAATATATTTGTTTGGGTCCCAAGCCCCAAGATTTTCCACAGATCCTGCGACATGTCCACAAAGATAGTCTGGCCTTATGGATAACTTTTTCCAAGTGAGCGTTCCAAGTAAGTTTCTTATCTAGGATAATCCCCAAATATTTTACTTCCGCTGCAAATGGAATAACCTCACCATTGTAGGAAAGTTTTGCCAGGGTTAACAGACATCTGTTCCCTCTGACACCAACTGTGGACATCTTCCAACGTCTTTTGGAGGATATTATATGCTACCCTTCCTGACTTGGTCCTTGCCAAGATGACAAGGTCGTCTGCATACGCTTGCAGTTCTACCCCTTCTCTTTCGAGATCGCTAAGCAAGTTATCCATCAAGAGAGACCACAGTAGGGGAGATAGTACTCCGCCTTGTGGGCATCCCCTGGAAACCTTAAAGCTGATGGTCTCGTTCTGAAGGGATGTAGTGGCTGTCCTATTTGTGAGCATGGCATATATCCAACCAGTAATGGTTGGTTTGATGCCCTTTTCAGTCAAAGCTGAGATTTGAAAGGCTGAAAAGATTTGATTGCCCATTCAACTGCCGGTGCTGTGATAACTTCCTTGGCAGCCTCCCAATCGATATTTTTTGGCCGCCTAGCGTCCTCAAAGTGCAGAGGTCGATTGTTATCCAGAGTCAAACTTCCAGGAAAGTGATTTTTAATCAAAAGCTCCAACGTTGTTGGTCAACTTACACAAACTAAATACAAATTTGAATAAATGTTCACCACTAAATTATTTAGACAACTGGAGCTAATATCAAAACACCAGTACAGTGTAGGTAACCGGACTCCATAACACGAGTTTTGTAATGTTTTTGAACAATTTCGATGTTACATGACAGAAATTCAAGATAATACATAGAAACCACAAACATTCCCGTTTAAAAGCTGGATCTTATATATACTTGCGGGGAAGATTTCGTTTTTAAAACACGTCCAACTACAGGATATGAAAGATAGGATTCGGGAAGCAGCTCGAAATATTTAACTAGATGAAATTGGGATCAGTGTTATTCCACTAAAGAAAGACTGGTCGTCATGTCATTTCTGGTTACTTTAACCGTAAATACAATTTATACTTAACGGATGGGGCGATTTACCATCTACAGGTTGAGACGATCATTTGGTAAAATTCCTCAGTTTAGTTGATATTTTTTATTGACATTCGATCATCGTCTTAGGATTGACAAGCTTTTTGGTTCTTTTGAATTAATTGTTTATGTAGGATTTAAAAATTTTGTTACCTAATTATTCATACAAATCTGCAGAGTGTAATTAAACGCAATGAAATGCTCAAGCAGTTGAAGTAAATGTCAAGAATCTTTGTTATGTTATTTTGAATGAAAATACAAAAGTGGGGATCCTCTTCTCCCGCTTAATGCTGTAAGAGATGTTATACTATTTACATTCATCATTATTCATAATATTGTTATATATTTAAACATATATTTGATATATTTTCTTGCATCTTTTCCACACTTATATTGAATGAATCAGACTATTATACAAACCTCTTATTTGCATATGTATGTATTTTGGGGTGACATTGACTGAGACATGAAAGATCTATTGTGCCCCCTTACTTCTACTTAGTTTCCGAGGAGAGTGTCAGAAACAAGTAGCTCCTTTAGTCCTATAACCCAGAGGAATTTTAAGATATCTGCAGGCTTCAATTTTCCTCTTCTATCCAGTAATATCCCAGGCGCCGCGCTCTAGGATTCTGAAGTGCTGTGCAGTTAGAAAGTATGTGGATGTAGGTTTCTTCTTCCATGCCACAAAATCTACATTCTTCTTCCTCCACTATTTTGAGCTTTTTCAGGTGCCCATTCAGATAACAACAGGTTGTAGACACCCAGAAGAAACTTTGATTGTCTAAGCCCTACAGATCATTTCAATGGTCAGATCTTCTCTTTTTCTTGGCTTTACCTATTCCTTCCAATATTACATTGGAGCTGATTCCGTAAAAGGGTTCCGGTCTCCAAAAGGGTATTTTAGTCCCACTCTTTGCTAGTTCATCTGCTATTTCATATAGTCACAGTAAGGTGACTATATTGTTCTCACCTAGTTCATTGAATTAATCTAGGCATTCCCACACCATATTGGAACCGATGAAATATGTTGTCCAGCTGTTACCTTTTCGTCTTAAAACTATGTTATTTAGTGAATTTCTGTTGCTCATTAGTCACTTCCCAAATTTCTAAACATACCATTTCCTTGTCGCATTGACAACTCCAAAATAAAACATTAATCTTTATTAAATTAACATTCCATTTTTGTCTGTCGATGTTCGAAATTTCATTTTTCGAGTGGAACTCTTCCTTTTCTCTAACTGCCACCTTAAAGGCAACATCTTTTATTTTCTTTTTTGGTGAACAATTTTGTATTGTCTGGTCGCTCTACAACCGACAAGTTTTGGTCAAAGCAAGTTTCACCTCATAAGGTTGAGATTACCTCAAATAGCAAGTTCAAGGCAAGATTCAGCCACCTTCGTTCCCGATCCGTGCACGAGAGAAGCCATCACCGCCACTGCCGCCATCGAGCTGCAAACATCCTCAGCCCTCTAAGATAAGTTCCTTCGTCTCATCTGTTGCGTTTGTAAGATTTGGATTTTGCGTGCCAATAATTACAGTTTGGTATTCTCTTCGTTTGATTTTTGAAATATTGAATTTATGTTGAATTTCAAATATATCAATAAATTATTATTTTTATTCTTTGTATTGATTATTCAATAATTATTAAATTGGTTAAACGTGTTCCGGAATAACTAGATTTATTTTATTAATTTTTTGTAACTTAACGTTATTTTTTACAAGGAGTTTCCAGCTTTCCACCTTTTGTTTCTGGTTTTAATTGCTATCGTTTCGATTAAAAAGCTGGTAGCGTCCAATTTAATATTAATTGTATAGCGTAATTGTGATAGCGTATAAAATAGTTTAATTGATGCCGAATTAGACTCCCTGAGGTGTCAGTGTCCACATTAATGGGGATGCTACTCCTCCCTGTGGGCATCCTCTGGTAGTACATATGGAGACAATGTCTTTTCTCGTACTCGTCTCTGCTACTCTTGTGGTGAGCAGCTTCTACATCCATTTGGATTGTGCTGTCTACACCTCTTCTGTTTAATGCTCTCTAGTCAGCTTCATGTGGAGTGTTGTCAACAGTTCCTTCTATGTCCAAAAATTCACATACTACAGTTTCTTGGTGGTCTAGAGCACCTCGGATATCTTCCGTCAGTTGTACCAGTGCATTATCCAAAGATCTGCCTGTCCGGTAAGCATGCTGATACTGGTAGAGAGGTAGTCTTTCTAGGATTTCCGTTCTAATGTAGTTGTCAATGGTTTTTTCCATAGTTTTGAGCATAAACGATGTTAGACTAATTGTTCTGAAGGATTTGGGGTTTGTAGTGTCCCTTTTTCCAGTTTTTGGAATGAAGGTTACAATTACCCTTCTCCATGCTTCTGGTATATAACCCAGTTCTAAACTGCCTCAACTAATTCTAACCAAATGTGGTAGAATTTCGTCTTTACCATATGCCACAGTTATCCGGTGGCGCAGTTCGGTTGCGTTTTGTAAACAACACTTTTAAATAACCTCATAAGAAAAAGTCCAACGGTGATAGATCAGGCGATCTTGGGGGCCATTCAATGGAACCTCTTCTACCAATCCAATGTGCGGGAAAATGTTGATCTAAAAAGTCACGTACAGGAGCTGCATAGTGTGGTGGAGCGCCATCCTGTTGAAAAAACAATCATTTTCTAGGATCTCATCATCTTTTTTCATTATCTCCACAATTTGAGGGTAGATGAGGTCTTCGAGAAAATTAAAAGATTCACCCGTCAAGTTATGAGGTAGGAAAAACGGACCAACAATATTATTTCCAAAAACCCCAGCCCACACATTCAATTTTTGTGGAGCCTGTGTATGATGTTCTCTCAAAATTGTAGGATTTTCATTACTCCAGTATCTGCAATTATGTTTGTTCAAGTGACCATTAAGAAAGAACGTGCATTCGTCAGGAAAGCATATCGAATATAAAAAGTGGGGGTTATCCACCTGTCTTCTAGTCATCTCCTCACAAAATTGGATACGGCGATCTGGATCGTCTTCGTTGAGCTCTTGCACGAGATGAATCTTATAGGGATGGAATGTATGCTGTTTCAACTACTACTTTTGTTTGTGAAGACCATTTTAATGTAAGTACCTACTTTTATGTTGGTAATTTTTATTCTTAAATAGTTTGAGGTTATGTACCTATGTCTACGAATCAACCATAAAAACATCATTTTCTTACGACCATACATCGAAATATGGTTGGTATATATTATATAAATAATACATAGTTCAAATCGTACTTACGATAATGCTTTAACTTCTCTTATTTCCTCTGCATTAAAGCAGCTGTTTGACTTCATAAATTCAAGCTGCATAAATGAGTCTACTTTGGGCAAGTTATCAGTTTGTGCTTTTACAAAACCTTCGCTAGCCATATCTTTACTCACAAAATATGAAAGAATCATCACTGAACTAGTAAATAGAATATATTCTTCTAAAAGTTTTAAAATATCCTCGGAAATATCGAATATTTATGTCCACTTTCCACTTTACGTTGACTTTTAGAAATAAAAAAAGCACACACAAACACGTAATGGTCTCAAACAAACATATAAATGATATTTTTACGTCGATGAAGCAATTAATAGTTGATTAAAATACAATAAATATATATATACACACAACTACACATAACCTAATGCAATACCGGTCATATTGACATAAGTAAACACAAGAGATATGACATCACACGTATCATCGGTAGTCGGAAATCCTCGGGTTGCGGTCGGAAAGTGCATTGAAAATTGAATTTTATTTTAAAATAAATAGAAACTGGTTTATTTCCTATTATTAGTAATTTTTGATATCATATTTACTATTATAAATTAATATCCAAGCAAAATATGAAAAATGCGTGTACTCTATTGCTCAGCTCCACTAGTATATATTCAGCTTGAGAAAGCTTGACGAGGCAAGAAACGGATCGTTCTAATTCAACTGCAGAAAATGGAGCAACTATTTTCTCTGTCTTTTTAACACGGCCTAGTGAATTGTTTATGAAACGGAAACAAAACGCTACAGAGCGTTTCAAGTGAGAGAATTGCGAAAATTTTTAAAAATGAAATTTGGACCTGATGCTAGCCACGAGAGTTGTAGGTTTAGTCTGCTTAATGTCAGGAATATTATCACTATTATTGCTAGGAAGCTATCGACCTTCTGTTCCAAAAACTAGAGCCATGTCACCAAAGGAGAGATGAGTTCAATTTTGCTGGATTAATTCCTCGGGAAATAAGGTCTGCAGGATTATTAGCCGATCTTACATGATTCCTGCAAAAAGTTTCTTGACTCCTGCATTTCCTAGTTTGCTACAAATGTCTTTAATAAATCGGGAGAGAGCTTAAGTCTACTAAGGACTAACGTGGAGTCAGACCAGTAAAATTGTATAGTACAGTACGTTAAAGAAGAAGATGTCAACACCTTGGTGACAAGTTTACTGAGAATTAAAGCACCACAAAGCTCAAGACGGGGAATTAATATTTTCTTAAGTGTAACGACCTTGGACTTGGCACACAATAAACTAATTTGAACCTTAACGGACTCATCAATACCACGCACATAAAGGCAAGCATATGTGGTCTGTGCTATAGGCTAGCTCTGAGGCATCGCAGAAACCATGTAACTCGACACAGGCGGTATTATACAGCTTTTTTACCTTGAGACTGATTTGAAAATTATTTAGTTGAGCTAGGCTAGCTGGTGTCTAAAGTTCAGCCATTCTGTATGGATATGTAGTGGTACAGATTGATTCCATCCAAAGCTGCTGCAGCATCATTTTAGCCTGTATTGCTGCAGGACTGAAAAGACCTAACGAGTCAAAAATTCTAGCTATTCCCGAAAGAATAGACCTTTTAGTTATAGTTTTGGGAAGTTGTTTAGGAGGAATGAGCAATATTTGAAGAACTAATGGATTCCTGAATGCCGTCCAGAACTAACGGCTTGTTGGTACCTGTCCATGTGTTATAAGGCGAGCTCCACAAGCACACAGGTAATCAAAGCATATGAGACGCTACTGCGAACCTATGGTTCCACTATGTGAAAATAAGTTATCCCCCCATTACGTTTATAGAGGTTGATCTATGATATCCCAGGCTGACGCTAAGGCATTTATTAATTTTGTTCAACTGGATATTTGTTGCTGATTTCTTGATATGTCATTTGCCAAATAAAGAGTTCTTGCAAACGGATATTATACTTTTTCTTTAGAAAACTCCAATCGATTATCAACTTTTAAGGTTTTTTTATCGTGATTCAAAATAAATTTCATGGATCCTAAAAGTAGTCAAATATATTTTCAAAATGAATATAACTTAATGTACAGAAATTTGTAACAGTTTATTACTAAATCACTTAAAATATAAAAATACGGGCAAAAAATGACAAGTTAATATATAAAACTACAGAGCACAATTCTAGTTGATATAAACTAAGAGGAATAAAAAACAAAATTGAAAAATTATATAAAGTTGATTCGAAGAAAATAGCATAAGCTGTAGATACTTATAAATATGGTATATTACTTTTCATTTGATAGATTAATTCTAGACCTGGAGTAACTAATAAAAACTTTTTGTGTGAAAGAGCGATTTTATAGATCAATTTTAGTTTTTTCGTTCCAATCACAGAGGCGCGAATCATAGTCATAAAAAAACTGACAGATTGACAGTAAAACTAAGGTGACACGTATTCTGTAATTCTGTCGTTCTCCAACGTCTTTGCTAACAAACGATGGTCGCCAATGGTTTTGTTAACGTGAGTTTTTACGATTTTACCAAAATAGTCATCCTTTTGCCACTTGATCTTGTAGTATGCAAAGCGAAATAATACGTTTTAGGCTAAACTCAGACGGACTACAGCTACGCGTCGCGACAACTTCATAAATGTGGTTGTGGCTAAACTCAGACGGACCACAGCGATGCGACTAGTTTGTGTTTTGTTGTCGTCATCTGTCGTTGAAGACGACTTCAATTAACGACAATGGTGTTCATCAGTTTCAGTATGAAGAAACGAGGAGTGGCCAGCTTTCGTATTGCGAAGGTAGACTGTCGTCCATGTGTTTAGCATTGAACTACCATATACGACAATTTTGTGGGTGATACCGTCCACAGGTAGCGACCGTTGTTGAGATCAACTCAAAGAAGTCGTTCGTCTGAGCACTGCTCCAATTCTATTGCATTTTCAATATAACCATGACCTCCGCCCACTATCAACCACAATTATGAAGTTGTCGTGACGCGTCGCTGTGGTCCATCTGAGTTTAGCCTTCGGTATACGTAGAGACGCCGAAGTTATGAAAAAGAAGAATATAATTCACTACCAAAAATATTGAAACGTTGAATTTTTATCTTCTCATCATTTTCTTCATTGAAATATTTATTAGTAGCACCATGTGTTAACTGAAACTCATAAAGCCTACTTTCGGCTTTTTCATTTTCGTACATCAACGCCGATAAGTATCAAATTGCATTTATCGTTTACAAAGCCACGTATAGTTTGGCAAATTTATCTGGAGCTACGCGGCGTAGGTAAGAGGCGAGGAAAAACATGGCGTATATCTGTCAAACGTACAAATGGTACCGTACGGTACCTATTTTACTAAGTAAAACTGAAATTACAAATGTAACTGACAATAGCAACGTCACTGGATAAATCAATATCAGTCAATTGACGAAGTGAGAGGGAAGAATATACGCACGCGCCTGCCAATAAGAAGTCAGCTGGTCGATAAAAATCACCAATTATGTAATCGGAGGGTGTGGTCATTATGGTTTTCGTACAACGTTGCCAGAGCTTTAAGAAGTCCATAACAAATTTGAAAAAGTGTTCTCTTTTAATATTCATGAATTGGAAAATAATGTTAATAGAATAAATCTTATTTTTAATATTGTTAATAATAAAAAGACCCATTTATAATTATTATCACTACATAATCAGTACTTCAACTTTTTCATAGTTAAGCGTGGCAATGTCGAAAGTTTTCGACTGCATTCCTTTCACGGTTTCAGATAAACTTGCCAAAGTATACAGAATAGGTTTTTTGCTGAAAATTGTTCACAATATTAGGTAAGATTCCAAACCCTAAAATGTGATCTATTTGAGTTTACTGGTGTTTATTATCATTTAGCAGGAAGAAAACTGTCTTCCCATTCGCTCTTTTGTGGACTCAAACACGAGGTTTTTTTGGCTCACTAGCAAAGCAAAATGCATTACAGCGCATGTGCTCACAGCATAACCTAAGTTAGCATTATTCGGATAAAAAAAATTCATGTTTATAGCAAAATACAACAATTGTTCTTTCGGTTAGAGGGTAAAAGAAAAATAGTATACGACGATATAATAAAGTTACAGACGAGACAAAGTTTGTCCTAATAAAATTTTAAATTAATTGTGTTTTTAAATGCTCCGTTAATATCAATCCTTAAAATGATCCCTTCTTCCATAATTTTTAATTTTGTTTTTTTTCTACTTTTCTCGACGTGAATCGAATATGATAATTTTCTGAATCATCATTTGATTATCAAATAAATTAAGCTTATATATCTACTTAGATGTAAGAATGTAATGAACAAAAAATAAAATACTCTGTCAACAACCATGTTTTAACAAATGAGGGTACACTTATCTAAAACGTGTTAGAGATCTTAATTATCACCCGTTCATGCTTTTATTTACAATTATTCAAAATATATGTCGATCTGAGATCTCTGCAGTTTTAGTAAAGAGCACTTTCATCTTAAAATGTCACTTTATTTTTGTTTTTTTTTTCTAAAGAATACACATCTTAATATTTATAATACAGCTGCATCTATGCTTCTGCTGGGTATAAGCGGGCTGAGGGTACCAGCAACTTTTTGACCACGCTCGATTTCATAATGAGTATCCAATGGTATACCTAAATAAATGGTAAATAAAATAATTAGAAATAGTTACTTATTAGTCGACCAATATAATAAAATTAATAAATCCACCTTATTTGAAACGTTCGTAAATGGTATAGAGGAGTAGCAAAAAATGTATGAAAACTTAGAGATAGATGGATAGATAGTTTTATTGTGTCCAAGATAGATCTTTTCACAAGGGTTCGGTACAAAATATCAAGTGAGGAATTAACATAATTAGAGATACATTACGACATAGACATAGTTAATAAAAAATAAAAGTATAAAATATCTGTGTACTTGATGGTAATGTCAATCATTCACCATGTGCAAATGCTCGCAGCTTTATGATACTAATAATGCTATGAGCTAATTCAGTAAGTTTAAAAAATCCATTTTGTGTATTATTAGTGTTAAGATAGTGTACTAGGTCATCAATATTATGAACATTGTGAAAAAAACTATTTTTTCTTAGAGGGCTGAAAACTTAAAACGCTTTGTACAACACAAAAAATGTTCGACCCAAAATCGGAGTAAAATATTTTGAAAGCAATCGAATGCATATTTATTTGCTTTATTTTTATACAGGGTTATTCATTAAGAATGTTCCAATCTCTAAACTGTAGATTCTAGACCCCAAAATACTATGGTTTAGCCAACATACTCTATTCAAAGTTTAGATTTCGATTTTCAACAATAATTGTTTATGTTGAAGGAATATTAAACAGCTGAATTCATAAATGCTTTGATAGTGGTACAAGTTAGTGCTGAACAGATATAACATAAGGTAATGAACATATTTTAAAGTAAAAACTCTCGTGTAATTGAACTACAAATAAATCTCACAAGTTTATTAGCGAATAATCCAAAATATATGTAAAAGTCTAAATAATGTACATTTGAATATATCCAATATGCTGAAAACGCTGGAAAGAGTGTGCAAAAGGTACATAAATGATAAGTGGACAATGGACAACCATTACAACCTTATCAACACGCATAGACCCCAAGCAGATCCACTGATATTTCCATCTACTTTGTAGCCGTCCGCATCGGAGTAGCGCTGGGGTGTATTCATTACATGGAAGTCACATTTGACAAAACCACATTCCCAAAAATACTTAACCACCACGAGGAACGTTCTTCAGGTAATATGCGGGTGGATCCACAAACTACTTTAAAAAAGAGCAATACTAAGTAAGGTCGATGCTACTCTACTCAGCCGCTTAAACGACAACTTCTACACCATTGGATATGCGGAAGACTTGGACATTTTGTAAACAGGAAGATTTGAAAGTGTACCTACTAGGAAAACAGTGATGGCCCCTTTCACAAGAAAAAGGAAGCTAATGGATCTTAAACCACCAAAAATCCTAAACACTAAACTGATCTTTTCCACAGGGGTGAAATACCATTCAATAACTAATTAATCTTGACAACGGTAGCTGGAGCGATACCGAAACGTCGAAATAAAAAATATGAAAACATTATTGTCGTTTGATTCCCAGAAAAATAAGAGAAAAAGAATAAGTAGGTAATGCCACAAGCAACTTACAAAAGATACCCAGGTATTAGTTTTGATAGTAAGTTTACTTGAAATTTTCATTTGAAGAATACAGTAGAAAGAGCATGATGTACATCTTATGTTCAACGATGGCGGACCGTGGGACAGAGTTGGAGATTATCCGCTAAGATCGTCACCTGGATCACAAAACCCATGCTAACCAACAGATCTGTGAGTTGGGGACCAAAAGTACAACACACTACAGGATATTATTCTATATTAAATAGATGTCTCAACATAACAGAATGAGACATGGATGAGAACCACATCCATCAGTGCTATATAGGTAATTCTAGATCTCACTCCCCATGATATTTATATCAAAGAGGTAGCTGTGATATCCATGTATCGCTTCCATCTGCATAGACACATAATGCGGAGTAACAAGACGTCAACTGTGGCGAGAATCTATTACTTCGATCCCAATGCTACAGGTGAAGCCAGCACTTCACGATTTATTTTTAATAAGTCCTACAAAATATGTATTAACACAATAAGAGGAACGCCTGTGGCAGCATCTTGTGATGAATAAATACATTGAAATTATTTATTATTAAATAATTCAGAGTAATTATTTCTATTTTAAAAACAAGTCAGTTAGTTATTGTTTTATAGTTGTCGAATAGTAAATAGACACTGAAGGCTAGGTAAGAATGATCCTGCCAGTGGGAGGCCAGAGAACTGTCATGTAAAAAGGATAGTTGACCTAGGGCAGTACGTATATATTATGCTGATAAGGTAGATAAGTGAGGACACACATTTCAATGTAGTTCATTGTCAAGCATCGATATTATATCTTATTTTTATATAATTCAATTAACATGACAGAGCTTATCAGAAATAGTGTAAATAGTTGAGTTGCATAATAAATATCATCCCAGTGAATACTGTAGTTTTCATACAACTATTTGAGGCATTTGAGCAGCTCCCAAAGGACCCGGACTTCCACTAGTTCATGTGGAATCCAAAAAAACATACAACACAATCTATCAACATACACACTGATGGCTCAAAAACTAAACAAGGTTCTGCATGCGGAGTATACTCCAATTCTTTCAACATAAAATGGGCTAGTACGCCAACAGTTCGAACTGAAGTGAAAAGCATCTACATAGGTGCAAAAGAGATTTCCGGTGTAAGCATTTCGGGAAACCGAAGTCCATGGTAAGTCTAAAGGTAACTTCGCAGCTGTAGTCCTGTCTAGAAAAGCAGTAGCTCAAAAACTTTTTGAACCTACCTGCTCCTCCAACAGTTTGAGTAGTAGTAGGCGTAGTGCGAGAACATTCTCACACAAGTTAAAAAAGGTGGATGAAACAAAATACTGCAAACTAGGCAAGGATTTTCTGTACCATCCTGAAAGTGCAGTAGTGGAAATATTCTTGACGATGTCCCAGCGAAACTTAGGCTGGTTGAAGTACTGTGAGGGACTTTCAGGAGCAAGCAAAAGGGGCCTAGGTGTTGTAAGGTTGTATGTTTTGCCATTGAAGGTGATGGATCTGAGGTGGGCATTGTTGAATAAATATAAAAATGTTTCCTTCTTGTAGGATAAACTTTAGATTGGTCTCGGTTAAAAGTGTTTTCGAACCAAAAACACGGATTCCAAATGAATAGAGCGGGAGGGAAGTAAGGGAATAAGTGGAACTCGGAATGAATCCTACTAGTTAAACCATATATGTAACGAATAGCTCTTTTTTACTTCAGCTCCGAATTAAACCACTGCCAAAGAATGCACACAACAACAAGAAGTGCTTCTGCACTTTTAGTTGACAATATACAGGTGAAATAGATCATTTAAACTTGTTCTCCATCTATGCCAATTTTTATAGAACACTTGTGAGTAGTCTCCAGTATATAGATAGTGTAAGCTCGTCATAAAACAGCCTGTATTCGTAAGAGATAATTCATAGGAATTGGTTCAATTCGAGGCTGAGATAAAGTATGTAGTTTAGAGGATAGATTCACACACAGCAGAGAAATTACAGATTTGTGCAGTCAACAGTGTAATATATAAATATTAATGGAGAACATTCATCCTTTAATAAACATTATTCCAGGTTATACAAATTTGTATTACTAATGTACTTACCCGAATCAACGTGTGCTTTGGTAGGAATGAATGAAGCTACAAACAGCGCACATATGACTAGAAAAGCACCGAATACAAATGGTGGACCAGGAACAAGCTAAACAAATAATAGTAGCTAATTATTATATAATACTATGATTAAATCATCCACAGCATTCTTGATTAGCTTTTAGAAAGGTTACGGTTTAGTTTACAGAGTATGGGATAGAGTCATTCTTATTTTTACAAACAATTTTAAGTACTTAATAGGAATTGTCACCCTAACAAAAATAAAAATGATAACTTGAATTAGATTAATCATATTACACGAAATATATCATTGACAAACATTTATCAACACAACACACAAGTGCATATTTGTAACACGATTGAAAAAGTTGGAATGAATAAAAATCTCAAATTTACAAGAGTCGCAGCAACTCAATGGTCTAATCTAATGTATGTATGTAACTGGGGTGACATTCACTGAGACCCAAAAGATCTATTGTGCCCCCTTTCCTCTCCATAGTTCCTTGAAGGAATTAAGGAGGAAGGTTTCAGTGGTCCTTACATTGCTGTATCTGCAATAAATAAATTTCTCATCATACTAATGAAGCTTGGTGATTTCATGGAGGTTTAGATAATAGAGGGCGCCTACAGGAAGGAGTCTTATCACCTTTGCCTGGAACCTCGTCATAGACGAATTATCTTTCGCCTCTTACCCTGCATGTTAAGGCGGAAGCGGGAACGGCTGAAATGCAATGGAAATTGGCACAGAGAAACAAACATCCAGTCATTCTAGAATCATTGAAGTTATCACAAACTCGCTTCCTGAAATGAGAAGTGATAACATCTTGCCCACAATTACAAAATCAACTGTACCGTATCCATCCAAACTGGTGCTGAACCAGCATTTGGAATATCAAAAACTACTGCACGTGTTTGTACATCCAAGAGCAAAATCTATCAATCTATGGTTGCGGCTAAACAGCCTAATCGAATTTGGACAGAAAACTCCAGTATTTCCTCGTTTCTTAAAATATCTTGAGATAGGAAAAATATATTGACAAGAGGATTTCGCCAGTTTGCTGCTGGTTTATTTCACATTTTCACATTTCTAATACTGTATGCTTCCTCTAATATTATCGAAGAGAACTGGATTTGAAAAATAAATAAAAATGGCACCCTCTAACGTGCAGGTTACTTACTGTATGCTTCCTCTAATATTATCGAAGAGAACTGGATTTGAAAAATTAATAAAAATGGCACCCTCTAACGTGCAGGTTACTTACTGAGGTGCATATAACACTTACATTGGTTGAAACGAACTTTTTTAACAAAACCAACTAATTCTCTCGAAGGTCATAACAGACCATCAAGAGTGGCTAAGCATATTTGCACTAACGAGAGGTTTAAATTGGCACATTTTCACTTTTCAAGATACCGGGAGCCGATATGACTTTCACAGCATTGCTCGGCAAGGACAAGACTACATCTTACATTTGGTTAGAATTAGACAAAGCTGCTTAGAACTGGGTTATATACCAGAAGCATGGAGAAGGACAATAGTATCATTCATTCCAAATGCCGGAAAAAGGGACATAACAAACCCCACATCCTTAAGGCCCATTAGTCTAACATCGTTTGTGCTCAAAACGATAGAATAAGCTATTGACAATTACATTAGAACGGAAATCTTACAGTGACTACCTCTCCACCTGTATCAACATGCTTGGCAGGCAGGCAGATCTACCGAGGCCTTACTGGTAAAACTGTTCTTTAGACAACCAAGAAACCGTAGTATGTGCATTTTTGGATATAGAAGCTTTTGATAATACTCCACATGAGATGGAAGAACTGCTCACCACTAGAGTAGCAGAGACGAGGACGAGCAAAGACATTGTCTCCATATGTACAACCAAAGGATGACCCAAGGGAGGAGTAGCATAATTATTAATGTGGAGTCTGGCGTTTGACGAACTCCTGTGTGGTTTGACTGACCTCGGAATATTCTGCTAAGTATATGCAGATAACATTGTTATAACAGAGAGGGGAAAATTCGATAACACCATTTGTGACATCGTACAAAATTCAAGTACTATCCTGTATATATGCATTACAGGAACAATGAGAATACGCCCAACGAAGACCATGGAAGTGATTATCAACACCACACCACTACGTGTAGTGATGGAAAATGTTGCAGAAAAAACAAGATACAGACTGAGTAGAGAGGGAATCATTAAAAAAACAACACTTCTTAAAAATCAGAAAACCTGGGAGATCCACAAGATGAAAAAGTATAACTTTTCGAAGAAATTTGTTACTGAATTAAGCATCAAGAAGGAATGAGATCCAAATACCATTAACAGACTTGGAAAGAATGCTATTCAATGGTACACAGATGGCTCAAAAGCAATAGAAGGAACTGATATCAAATGATTTCCTAGCTTACTAAGCAGTTTAACAGGGATTCGAACTTTGTCGCCTGAAAAAACTCGGTAAAATGGGGGAAAAAGAATGTAGATTCTGTCCCATGGAAGAAGAAAATTCATTCCACCTACAGCAATTCAGAATCCTAAGGCACAACATCTATGAGAGGGACACTTACCCAAATTAAAGCCTGCAGATATACTAAAATGCCTACAGAAAGTAGGTCTAAGGTGCTACTAGCCTCTGAGATTTTCCTCAGGAGCTAAGTAAAAGTAAGGGGGCAATAGATCTTTGAGGTCTTAGTGAATAACACCCCAATATACATACATACAACAAGACCAACATTGCGGTTGGGTAGAACTGGAGTTGTAATATCAAATATTTTTCTTCAATTCAATTACGCCCTCCGGCGGTAAACCTACAAGCATGTAATTCTCCTTACAACTCGATCCTAAGATATGGCCGACGGCCGTTCTTATTTGTCATCCCGGAACTATATGTTATATTCTTTTCTGATTTGAACATTTAGGTCTCCTAATAATATTATTGTATCTTGTTTTGGTACTTTCTGTAATCTATCTGCTATTTTTCTCACAAAATATTGATAGACTTTGAATAACAAAAAAAAGATTTTTGAAAAATAAAGAACTTTCAAGGTTAATATATGTATTTACCTGGGAATACGTTTCAAAAGTAGAAGTGGCATGAGTAGCATCTGAATTATTAGTATTTCCATTTAGATCAACGTGGAACATATAAAATACAACACCAAACATTGCAGGTCCCATTCCATTGCACAATCCTCTCATACCAGTAACCATACCTAAAAAATTATTTCACTATTTTTATTCATAATTTGAAAGGTGCTAAATTTTTCAATTTTTAACTATACTCTTTTCCAAATCAACTTACAACAGTGGAAGCTATAAAAGTGGTTAGATGTTAATAAATGTATTTTTACATAATTTGATTATCCAATAGATACGTAAGTGACAAAATTGACTGTTCCATGTGTGTATGGGGGGAGGTTAGAATGGCAGAAAACATAAAAGTTGAAACATAAAATTAACTGTCTCAGAATAGAATTATTAAATTGCTCATTACAGATATACGAGAGTAGCTACAAATAATATACAAACAGCTAATTTCAACTTATTAAAGAAATTCACTATAGCATCAAGTAAAGTGTGTCCAGAAAAGGCAAGACAGAAGCAGACTGAAGTTTCCCCGAGGAGGGACCTTGGACACAGACGGGTCACAGACTGAGAAAGGGACAGGAGCAGGGGTGTATAGTGAAGTGAGAAACAGAAGATGCTCCTTCTCACTAGGAGAAAATACCTTTGTATTTCAGGCAGAGATTTATGATATCCTAGAATGTGTCAGAATTAACAAACATGGGACTGACACTCAAATGATAAACATACTAACTGACAGCCAGGCAGTCCTTGCAGCTTTAAACAGCCGCAATGTAACATCCAGACTGGTAGAAGAATGCCAGAATGAACTAAATGAACTAGCAGACCACATTTAAGTAAGATTAGTGTGGGTGCCGGGACATAAAGGTATTTCTGGAAATGAACAAGCTGATGCACTCGCGAGAAGAGGTTCAGCAACAGCATATGTTGGTCCAGAACCAGCTCTTGGGACCACAAAGAAGGTAGTTCGAGGGCAAATACAAAAATGAGTACAAAGCCACCATAGACTTCAGTGGAGGTACACTCCAAAGCAGATACACAGTAAAACCTTCATAGATGACACATGTGTAAAACGGGCCGAAGAACTACCGAATATCAGTATCAGTAGGAACTACTGCAGGAATAAGCTAAGAATTATTACATGTCTAGCCCTGAGGGAATTTTGGTAGCTATTCATGGTCAAAAAACAGTACGAGATATATCTAATGACAGGAATGAGTGGAGTGACTACAACATAACCTTATAACATGACAGATAAACAAATTAATCATTCTCGTCGGTCAAAATATTCCGAGCAAACAGATTTACATCGGATTGATCTGAAAGGAATTACACAGTTCAGATTTACCTCCCCTACCTCTAGATGTAAACGAACGATTCAGACTAAAAAGATTAATCGGACGCAAATAGCGAACGCAGCTCTTATTCAGAACGTTTTGTCATTTACGTATAACTTGTGTCACCTACAGCGACTTGAAAATTTTGTCTCAGGGAAAAAATGGAATTAACTCGTGAACATTTTCGTGCGATGATTTTTTACGACTTTCGACGTGGCTTATCAATACAAGAGTGCATCGATCAACTCACTTCGACTTTTGGCGATGAAGCCCCATCCTCGGCCACTGTTAAACGCTGGTATAAGGAATTTAATCGTGGCCGCTGTTCGCTCGGGGACGAAAGTCATGAAGGTTGTCCAAAATCAGTTGTTCTGTCACAAAACATCGATCCTGTGCACGAAATGATAAAGCAAGATCGACATATCGCGAGATAGAGGCATCTTTGGGCATTAGTATGACAAGCATCAATAAGATGTTGCATGAACATTTTGCTGTTGAAAATATTTGTTCGCGTTGGATCCCGCATAATTTGATAAAAGCTCAAAAAGATGCTCGTGTCAATTGATGCAAAGAAATGCTCAAGAAATACAATCGCGGTGCATCAAAAGCTGTGTAAAACATCTACACAGGTGACGAGTCTTGGATCTATGCATAGGAGCTCGAAACAAAACAACAATCCACTGTATGGGTCTTCCAAGAGGGCCCAATCCGACAAAATTGGTTCGTGCGCGAAGCACCTCGAAGCAAATGATCGCCTGTTTCTTCGGAATAACTGGACGTGTGGCAGTCGTGCCGTTAGAGCAACGTAGAACGGTGAATTCTGAATGGTATACAACCATTTGTTTGCCAGTGCCAGTGCTTCGTGAAATACGAAAAAAGAACCAGCAACGAATAGTAGGGGAGCCCACGAGGCTAAATGGGGATTTACTCGAGCGTCGTAGAGACCTATTGGGATGCAAAGCTTGGATGATAAGAAGAAAAAAATGTTATGTGATATATACCTTTACATCGGTGGGGGAAGCGGCTATAGATTTTTAAATATGTAAAAAAAACTGTTGCATAGACATCCTCGAGCGCATCAGATATTGATAGCATCAATGCCCTACGTATTTTTAATAATGTACGTATGTTAATCTGATCGTTTGCATGATGCGGGTGGTTGTATTTAAGGGTTGAAAATGAAAAAAAAAAATTTAATCGAGCGCGTCAGATTTTCTAAGGGAGTGTTAAGTACACCAAAAAAAAGCTCTCATTCACTATTCTGACGATTTCGATGGGACGCAAACTCGCGGCCATTTTCATAATGTGCAAAAAAAACCGCCATTTTGAAATACTCAAGCGCGTCAGATTAAGATATATATGGTTCATCTTTATGTTCTAAACGTACTGTCTAATAATCTGACGATTATCTAGACTCTAGAGGGATTCGCCTGATCTGACAAAAAAAAATTAGAAAAACGGTTCACTTTAAAGGCCATCCCTGCAACTTCCCGCTAATTCCATTCCTGGGCGCTTGAAATTGTACTTATGACATTTTTGAGCTCAAAATATAATTTACGTGATATTTTGAGTTCGCTGAGTTCAAAGAAATAATATTTCTATGCATTTGAGCTCTCTCAGCTCGAAAGTCTGATAAAAGTTTCATAGAACACTATTTTTGGAATTTCCAAACCGCAATAACTTTTGAATGGATCAACCAATTTTCACGCGGTTGGCACCATTCGACGCAGTTTTATCATCCTCGTAAGTAATTTTGCAATTTTAATTGTTCGAACCACAAATTTCGGAGTAATCCCGAAAAAACAATTTTTCGGGTTTCTTTCGTTCACGATATCTCTCGAACGAATCAACCGATTTTGACCAGCTTGGTGGCGATCGACGTGGTTTTTCAAGTTCAAAGGCGGATTAGTTTTTGAAGTCAATCGATAAAGCCGGTTAAAAGTTATTCCAAAAAAACCACATTCAAAAAAATTTTTGTTATTATTTTTTCAAATTTTTCGGCTTGCGGAAATCGTCAGATTATATATTTTTCATTATTCTTGAATAATTTCCCTCAAAATAAAAAAAAATTTAGCTACGCTCGAGAATGTCGAGATAACGTTTTTTTTTACAACTTTGTTGTCCTCCCCTTTTTTTACGTCACTCTCAAATTGTCAGATTAGTGGAATATACACTTTTTAGGATGTAATTAACTCACCCTACCTTAATCTGACGCGCTCGAGAATTTCTGATGGTCAATTTTTTTTTACTAATCTGATCCTGTATCCTTAACGGGCGGCCTTATATATGGGCCTCATGTTTTGTGGAGGTACTTAACCGGGTACAAGGTATCCCCCTGTATATTAATCTGCCGCGCTTTAGTAAATCCCGAAATCCCCGCTTGGGCTCCCCTACTAGAAGGATCATTCTTCATCATGACAATGCCAGTTCTCACACATCGGCTAAAACAACCACCTATTTGACTTGCCAAAACGTCGAATTGATGGGTCATCCTCCGTACAGCCCTGATTTGGCACCAAATGACTTCTTTTTATTTACGAAAATTGGTTCGAGCGTTTTGTGTTTCCAAAATGTTCAATGAGGGCTTGGTACCAGCTTGCACAAACAACAATATAAATTCCCAAGTTGTTAGTTTTTATTAACTTCTCTACATATTGGCATCCCCACTAGAGCTGTCGCTGTCATGATTGACTTCTCAGGCACGTTCAGTTGGTACCAATTGTACTACCTTACACAAGTAGTTATTCGTTTACGTTCCACGAGACGAAAACTGGAAAATCATGGTTCGAAAAAGCAAAGTTTCAAAAGAAGTTGACCAAAACTAGGAACATTTTCTGTTGTGAATATTTATAAGCAAATTTAAACAATTTGATCCAATAACAAAAACAGACAACTCAAAAGTACAATATTCAAAAAGTAAATAAAATTAACACAATACTCAACCACAAAATTTTCACTTCTCCGTAATCAGACTTGGGACTTATAATTTATATCAATAAAAAAAACTGGTTTAATTCGAAAAGTTTCCTTTCTAGATTATTATCAAAAACTGAAAATTTCATTTTGCGCCACTTCGTTATCGGGCACGGAAGTGTAGTTATATTTTTATTCACAACCACATACCTTTATGTAATTACTAACGTCATTTTTTATATTTAAAAATATAACACATTGATAAATTTTATAATACCTATTTCTGGAGAGGTACAATCCATCAATTCTTCATCGGAGGACATTTTTTTGATTTATTCTTCGCGAACTCAATATCCATCCGACTTTATCTGACATTCATTTATATTGGTGACAGTAGTTGTCAAATGTAATATTTTAGGTGTGTTCAGAACGAAACAAAGATTTATTAATTTTGATCGGAATATGGTGGTTGTAAATCAAATAGTATACAAACCTCGGTAGGAAGTTTCATTCCTGTCTCGAGATAATAGCTAACTAACTAATCACTAATCTCTCGACAGTAATGAAACTCTTTCCACCTCGGTGTGTAATATACTATTGCATTTATGTAAGCACTGCTCTTAAAACCGCCATAAATTAACTTATCGTTTTGATGAACATTTCGTTTATCGGAACCAATATATATTTACTTTGATCAGAAAGCACCGCAAATTGATTAATAAAACGAGAGATCATTTATTATCTCCTTCAAAACACAGTCATTTGAAGAATATTTACAATGTTTACTAAATTGAAACCGTATGGGAAACTTTTTTTATATCAATCTCATGATAAAAAGTACCTGCACCATTGTCTAAAGCAGGGGTGGGCACACATGGAGCCAAAGAGGGTCACAATTAATTTTTTGTATATTCTATAGAGCTACGCCATTCGATTCAGAATTGAATTTTCTAT
>CAJUYI010000418.1:55329-67087 GCA_910591695.1 Galerucella pusilla
AAATTTAAGAAAATTGTAAATTATACCTAGGTATAGGACACCTTCATACCATTCGAAAGAGGATATTTTTTTGAATATGATGAGTTATTAAAATACAGGGTATTCCATCAGAAAATACAATAAAATATAGAGTGTTCCATGAGAAAAAATATAACTTTGCCATACGCCACACTTTATTGGAACACCCTGTATATTTCAAAATATTTCCAAATTATAGTTCAAGTTGGAGTAAAATTTGTGGTATAGACAGATTTTTTACAAGTTATATTTTCTTCGATATTTGTCCGGTCCCGGACTTTTGCCGAACTTTGTATAAATAATTGTAATAGAGCGTTTTGAAAAGGGAAGTGTTAGCTTTGAGATAGCATTTTTTTGTCATAGCAAATAATCATTTTTAGCAAATTGCTCATATATAATATGAATATATTCTAATAAAAAAACAAGTCTCTCAATAAAAAATATATTATATAATAAGGTGGCATTGAAACAATTTTTCGAAGGATGAAAACTGTTATTTAGGAGGTCTGTTTCATAAATAAGATTTACGAATAAACAATTTTCCCCAATTACGAAATACGGCACTTTTCATTATCTTGTAAATTTTAGGAATCTTGAATTTACAAAAAAATATATATATATTAAGTACCTACTGTAACTTTAATAAAACTGAAGTAATTGTAAGGGGGTTTGCGTAGAAATGTTGGGGAAACTTCTAAGATCAAGAATATATAAGCACAAAATCAATGAATTTACATACTTTTTTGGATTCAATGATTTTTTGTATTATATGCGAAAATAGCAATTTTTATAGACTCGGGTAGGAATCTTCTTTATTTTTTCAAAATGAAATTTGATACTCCTGTAATATAAAGATGAATATTCAAGGAACAAAATGTATATAGTGGAAAGGTATAAAATATGAATAATATATAAGTTTAAAATATAATTTTTTGCATACATTTTTCCAATAAAAATATGTAAAAATTAATTCATCACCTTTTATTTATTATTTACAACCTTAACTCTCACCAAAGATCGAAAAAAAATTCTGATTGAATATTTATATTTTTTTCCGCAGTACAGCAGAGTCGCGCTGATGCGGAACATATACTTAGTTTACCGAATTTTTTCCGGACAAACCATTGCTCGGACAAAAGAAACGCAAGAAACCTTTTTTGTTGCAAAACATTTCCCCTACATGGTGGTATTTTTTATTTTTCTCTACCTTCCTCCCAGCGCGAAATATTAAGGAATTTCCAAAAAAAAGCTTTTTGATTTTTTTTTTCAATTTGGGAAATCGATAGACTATATGCCTCGTCTGACATTGGATTAAACTTCCAAGTTAAACGAAATACGCCGAAATCGGTCTACAAGTGATATTGCTCTTTCTAATTGCAGAATAGTTGGTTAAACTTGGAAGTGTAATTCAGATATTGAGAAATTTGCTAATAAGCTAAAGATCAAAATATTCGTTATATTTGAAACATACAAATAAAAAGAATAAAACTACAACGTGATCAATAATTTTGCATGAATATAAAGGGTTATCATCTAATGTTTCATTTAGTCGTAGTAGTAGTACTCACCGGTGTTTTGAGATATAAATGTTTAAATCTCCTAAAGTTTAAAACGTAACGTTTTAACAAACAATAAAATATTATCATACACATATCATTTCAATTCATTCCTTGTCGAACAGCACGATCTAAACTATTATTTACGACAGAAAATTGTAATTGCGGAAAAATAATTAAGATGCCTTATCTGTAGATAGTCGGTGATAAATATGACACAAATATAAATGAATTTGGTGTTATCCTACTTTTACAAAATGTAGTAAAATGAAAAAAAAATGGAGATGATTCATCAACTGAGGTGTTCTAGGTCAATAATACATTCAAAAAGATAACAAATTCAAGACAGAATATTTGTTGACGCGGAATTACGGATGGGGTTTGTGGTTTCTCATTATATACAGTGTGGAAACCACTTATGGCATAAAGTTCTTTGTCATTATTTTAGAAAATTATAAAAAATGCCGAGACACGTCAACTTTTGAATTGAGTTGTGCGTTATGTAAACAAAAATGTAAATGTACAGGGTGATTCACGCAAGTATGCCATAGTCGGTGTTGTTTTTTCTTAATGAAACACCCTGTATATTTGCATATTTTTGAAATACTCTTAATGAACCGATTCCAACAAACTAAATAATGTGAAATTTTTAAAATTAATAATTTAATATTGATACTTTTTTAAATTAGCTAAATATGGATTCATCAAAAATCTAACCTAACTAATTATTAGACGTATTTGTATATTATACAAAACCTGCTACGCCCATGAATTTTATCATAACTACCTAAAAATTGCCTAAATACGCCAATAATGAGACAGAATCGGTAAATAATGTGGATTGTTTTCTATTCTGTCAGTTATTGATGTGTTGACAGTTTATACTGAAAAAGTAAAATCTTTGTCAAACACTCTTTCCTTGTCGACATAACAATGAAATATTTGACTGAGACTCACCGAATTGAGATTTTAATGATGATCGGGTACGGGGATAACTGCAGAAGACAAGTTGAAGTGGCAAACTTATTTAATCACAGGTATCCCGAATTGCCTAATATGTCACAAAGTACGGTGTCTAAAATTCATGCACAATTCAGAGAACTTGGACATGTCAAACCATTGAAAAGAAAACCACACTTCGTTGAAGATGATGTGAAAGTGGATATTTTGTTAAGTGTCGAAGAGAATCCAACTTCAAGTACACGTCAAATTGCCCGTGAAAATAATGTTAGTTATACAACTGTTCTAAGATGTCTTCATAAAGAAAAACTTTATCCCTACAAATTAACTTTTGTGCAGGAATTAACAGAAGACGATCCAGATCGTAAAATGGATTTCTGCAAAAGATTGATGAATAAGCTGAACAAAAATGAGATAGCTCTTGGTACCATTCACATTGAATGGAGAGGTGAACCGACAGAACTGTAGATATTGGTCAGCAGAGAATCCTAATTGGATGCGTGAGACACATACTCAGTACCCTCAAAAGGTGAACGTTTGGGCCGGTATCATAGGCGACCATATTATTGGTCCTATATATTATTGGTCCTATATTTATGGATGGAAATTTGACAGCTGAAAAATATTTAAATATGATTGGAAAGGAAGTTATTCCTGCGTTGGCAAACTTATATCCCAACGCAATAGATCCTAGCTTACCGAATGAAAATGTTTGGTTCCAGCAAGACGGGGCAACACCCCATTATGCTTTAATGGTAAGAACTTATTTACATGAAATCTTCCCCAATAAATGGATTGGACGAAGAGGTACTATTGAGTGGCCAGCTAGATCGCCAGACCTTACGCCGTTAGATTTTTTTCTTTGGGGTTATCTCAAGAACAAAGCATATGCAACACAACCAACTAGCATTGTAGACCTCAAAGACAGGATAACTACGGAAATACGGAATATTTCACTTCAAACTTTAAACAAAGTTAAGAAGGAGTTATTTAGGAGACTGTGCTATTGCCAACAACTAGGTGGAGAACATTTTGAGCATTTATTTTGATGTATTAAAATTAAATAAATCAGGTATTTTATGTATGTGTTTAATAACTGTAAAAATAAAAATTTAACCCTGTATAATTCACAATTGACTATACATTATTTAGTTTGTTGGAATCGGTTTATTAGGAGGATTTCAAAAATATGCAAATATGCAGGGTATTTCATTAAAAAAAACAGCACCGACTAGGCATACTTGCGTGAATCACCCTGTACATTTACATTTATGTTTACATAACGCACAACTCAATTCAAAAGTTGACGTGTCTCGGCATTTTTTATAATTTTCTAAAATAATGACATGAAGAATTCTATTCCATAAGTGGTTTCCACACTGTATGTAATTATTCTTAGATGGAATTTTACTTTTATGTTATGTCGTGTACCACGGAGCATGACAATAAACTACCGTTTTTTAATTTTTTATAAAAGATACATTCGCTTGAAATCGAAGCAATATGCGAATATGAATGGAAGAGGATGTCGTAACCACAGGATTTTTAAATCTTACAGACAGATTGCGAAAAAGCTTTTCTAACCGTGCGATTTACACAAGTACGACAAGGAAAAATATGAGAAAAACAGCTTGAAAGAGAGTGAAAGAATAATTGTGGTCAGTGAGGGCGTGTATTTGGTTCCAGAGGCTGGCCGAATGTTCATTGCCCTCCTATTTTAAACGCTGTTGCCAGAGGCGCAGATTAATTTGTACCAATGATATTTTTGTCTCGTTATCACAGGGTTCATTCCTAAGCTTACCACCTCCTCCCCACACACTCACACTAAAAAAGTTATTTTCATTCAAACCCATAGTGCACAGGGAAGAAGCATCACGTTTGAAAAACCAATACATATACATTAACAAGATTTAAACAAAAAATCTGAAAGGAATAAACACACAAAAATATTGAGCAAATAAAAAAATATAACATAAAATATATACAAAAAAACAAATGAAACTTCAGAAAAAAAAACCTCAAATTCGCATCACAAAATCGGGTAACAACAAATTATTCCCTGCAGATTGGCCAATACATTAGAAAAATTGGATAACGATAGTACCTACTTAACGTTTGTCTTAGGTCATTAATTTCAGTGTTTATTAAAGACAAGCTAGTATTTGATTCGTTTTCGATTTTTCTCTTTTTAATTTCCAAATAATAGATTTTACTCTCAGTAACTTCCCTTTTTCTCTTTTTAACCAGGTTATTTTTAATTGAATTTTCATTTTATTTTTCGAGAAAGTCTTTATATGTTCTGTAAGTCATTTATTATTGTAGTCGTAGTTTTTAGCTCCTCCTAAAAAATGTTCATCAGATGCAAATTTTTTAAATTGACAGAAACTTTTTTCTGCTTGCCTACTCGTTATTATGTTTCTCGTAAAACTATTGAATTAATTTATTTGCATTCTGTGCAGAATCCATAAATATTCTTGGGTCAAATCATTGACCCAAATGAAACAAACATATTGCTTAGTTACCAACTATCTAATGTCGTACTTTATGTCCGTGTGGGCAGAAAGTTCACTTTATGGCCCACGCGGGCATAAAGACAAATAATTTTTTGTTCAACTTATATAATAACCATGTCGTAAGCATCTTTAGACTTTTTTGGCAACAGATTTACAGTTGCTTTCTTTACTTTGCTTTGCTTTGACACATATAAAATTTATTGTGATATTATGACATTTACGTTTGTCAACATTTTTTAAAACACTGATTTGTATTGAAATTGGATTGCAATAACGAACTAGTATGACATAAAAGTTTGTATGTACCACAGGCATAAACAGATGTGTATACCCTCTGGCGACTTACAAACCCTCGGGCCAGAGGCCCTCGGCTTCGTAAGACGTCGCCCTCAGGGAATAAACATCTATTTATACCCTTGGTACATAAATAACTATTGTGCATGATCTTTCAGTATTTTTTTTACTGCTGCTACAAGAAATTTTTGAAATTCTTTCCAAAATCTTACTAGTTCTACTTCAGAAACCTCCAGTATCATGTCTGAGTTAGCTATCTCTTTTTATTCAATGGGTATAAAAAATAATAAAAGAATGGTTAAAGTTTATGGGGAACGATCAATAATTTGACTTTAACTTGAAGGGGAAAGATCAATAATTATTTTCCAGGTAGGGAAAAATTTCCCTGAAATTTTTGGTTATTTCTGTTGAAAATGATGTTTTCCCTGACTTTTCCCGGACCATCTTTAGATTCCCTGACTTTTCCAGGTTCTCCAGGTCACTATGAACCCTGTATCATTGACTTTTTTTCGAGCTCATGCACTATTGGGTAAAACTAAACACTTTCATCCGGCAACAGTGTCCTTTACAGAGATAATTCACTGGTTGGTGGTATTCAGCATGTTTCCAACATGAAAGGAGTGAGGGTGTTAAAGTAGGGGGCAATGAACATTCGGCCAGCGTCTGGAACTAAACACACACCCTCACTGACCACGCACAATTTTTCTTTCTCTCTCTTTCAAGTAGTTTTTCTCATATTCTCCTTGTCGTACTTGTGTAAATCGCACGGTTCGAAAGGCTTTTTGTATATCGAGTCATATATTTATACCAACTATGTAATAGTTCTACGGATTGGAAAATAGCCATTGAAGTCACAAAGTGAGAAAAAAACATTTTTGACATTTCAGCTATGCCACCCTGTATCTTTCTTATCATCGATATTTTATTGAAAGAAGTTGCGTCAGATTGTAATATTTTTAGGCGAAGAATCTTTCATTTCACTTTGGACCATTACTTACGGACCATCCTTTATATTCCTAATACTTTTGTTTACTCGTTGAAATTATCAGTTCGTTCGTCGGTGATTGTACAATATTTGATATTTATCATCGGATATTGATATTGTTTACTCATCAACTATCAGAACAATCAGGAGACACAACCTATGCAGCCAGACTAGCAGCGAATCCAAATAATCCGACGTACTCTCAAACCTTCTCTGATAATTATCATAATATATTCAATAACCACTCTAATCTCCCATTATCTTTCAGTAAAAGAATCAGTGAGTTTAAAAACATTTTTCCCAGCGTAACTCATAATAATTATAGTTACCCTCCACCTTGGACCATTAAGATTCCTAAGTGCCTAGATCTATTACAATATTCAAAAAAAGACACAAATCCTATTCTCATCATTCAACTTTTCAAGAATCTCAAAAGTAGTTTGGCAGACAACTACAATATGTACAAAGATGCATCGAAGTTTACGGAAATCGAAGCGACAGGTGCAGTTGTTACCGAAGAATCCACTCAAAAATTGTGCCTACATAAGGATTATTCAATATACTCTAGTGAACTGTATGCAATATCAAAGGCACTACAACAAATTCCTTTTCAAAACCAAACTAGGGCAGTTATCTACAACGATTCAAAGGTATTCAAAAAATGTACCCGAATCATCCCATTTTAGCTCAAATAAAAAAAGACTTGCTCACCATACAAAATTCAAATAAAGAGGTGAACATTGTTTGGATACCATCACATATCGGAATTATGGGCAATGAAAGAACCGACCAGATGGCCAAAGAAGCATGTACGTTAGACAATCTACAGGTACAAACTAGTTCAATTCCTTACTGTGACCTATTGAACTGCATAAACAAGCACTCTAGGAAGATGTGGATTGAACGATGGAAAACATTGAAGAACAACAAGCTGCAAAAACTTAATCCAGATTTAATACCGAACGAGACAAACCCAGCAGGTCGGCGCAACCAAGTAGTTATACATCGTCTAAGAATTGGACATACGAAATTAACTCACGAACATTTATTAAAAAAGGAACCTAAGATTAAATTAAACGTTTCTAATGACCAACTAATTACGGGTATGTTTTCAACATTTATTTATTTAGCGTATGGTTATAATTGGAATTAGAGGTTCAATGTCTTCAGCCATTCAATGGCTCCGTTTTGTAAATTCTTGATTTCTTCAATATCTCCGTTGTAGGCAAGAAGTGGACACTCCATCATGATGTGTTCTGTTGTTTGTTGAGGATGACCGCAGACACAGCTTTCAGTATCCGAGAGGCCCCATTTATACATCAATGAGTTGCAGCGGCCGTGATGAGTTCGAAGCCTGTTTAAGTTGCATAGCACCTTTCTTGGCAATTTATTTTCCAAAGGGAGGTCTTCACTGTGCTTAAAGTCGTAAATTGGCTTTGTCGATTGGCTTCAAGCCATTGGTTTGACCAGGATTCGTTAATGTTGAAACCCAAGTCGTACAGTTGCTTGGCGAGAGGAATTGGTGGTTTTCGAGATCGTAGTCTTGTCTGTGGTACATTGCGTAAATCATGATGTAGTGGAATGTGAGGGTTTTCTTGTATTTTAGTATATTCTCTTAGCAATGATTGTTGACGCCGCAAGTTGGCAGGAGCTATGCGACTTAGGGGAGGTAGCCATTCCAGCGGAGTTGATCGAAGAGTCCCCGTTATCATTCTCATTGTGGAATTTAACTGAGTGTCGACTTTTTTAACGTGGCAGCTATTAAGCCAGACTGGTACACAGTATTCGGCAGTTGAAAAAACAAGTGCAAGCGCAGCTGTACGCATACAATCCGTTGTTGCTCCCCAAGAAGTAGATGAAAGTTTCTGAATTAAGTTGTTTCGTGTTTGTAATTTTGCCGCAGTCTTTGTAAGGTGTTCTTTAAAAGTCAATGATCGGTCAAGGGTTATTCCCAAATATTTTGGGTGAAAATTGTGATTAAGTTCACGATTTCCAAAATTAATTTTGAGTTTCCTTTTTGCCAATCGGTTATTCAAGTGGAAACAACAGACTTCAGTTTTTGTAAGACTTGGTTGAAGACGCCATTTCTTGAGATAGTCCATAAGGGTACTAAGATCGTTGGTAAGCGCTAGTTCCAATTCATTCCATTTCTCATGTTGAAAAACGTAGGCCATATCATCAGCGTAGTTGAATTTTCTGGATTTAGATGGTGGAAGATCGTGAGTGTAAAGATTGAAGAGTAATGGTGCTAGTACGGATCCTTGAGGCAAGCCGTTGTTTAATTTCTTGACTTTACTACAGTTGTCATTCAGGAGAACTTGAAAGCAACGATCACTTAGCATATTACTCACAAGATCACATATTTTCAGGCACGGGATGACTCTAATTAACTTGCTTAGCAGACCCTTTTTCCACACTGTGTCATAGGCAGCTGTTAGGTCGATAAAGACAGCACCAGTTTTCAAGCCACGTTGAAATCCATTTTCAACATTAATTCCACATTATAAAAGGGTGAAATTATCAACCCTTACTTTATTCCATTTAACATCTTATTTTCGAGATTGAGTATTGTGAAATGAAAATATTATGTTAAATCTCTATTGTTTTCAAAAACTGTGCTTTAGAAATAAACAGTCATATAAAGTAAAAATATGCAAATCACCGACATTAAATAATAACATTGACCTTTCACATGGTTGTCAAAAATATTACAGACTCAATTTCTTAGAATCATTGGAAATTTAAAAATAAAAAAGATGTTCAATTACTCTTATAAATAAATAGTGAGATATTCTACATTCTCCATTGTTCGATTGTCTTTTAGATTGCATATTATAAATGTATAATTACTATAAGTGTTTGATATCTTTGATCATGAAATTAATATGATATATCAAAAGAGGGTATCTTGGGTAACTTGTTTGTTTATATCAATTTCTAGAATTCACTCCAAATGGCTTTCATCTACACAAATATATTTTTTTTAGTGCTAAGCCTTTTATATTTTTTATTATTACTAACCCCTTTTTGTAATTTCAAGACAGTAAGACACAAGAAATTATATACATTTTTTTTACTTCGATAGTTTTATTTACTACACAGAAACGTTAAGTCCTTATTTTTTTGAATTAACAGATTAAAAGTTAACGGACCTTTAAATTTGATTTTGTTTCTAATTTTCTTTTAGGAAATAAAATTAGTGGCGCCCTAAAATAGCTTCTTCTGATTTTCTAGTTATGCCAAAATTAATTTGTTTTTCTTAAGATTGATAAGGTAACAAAGCCCTGCAAACTGGCTTAGTTTACCTCCAAATTTAATCGGTCAGTTTGGCAAGAACCTGCAGTATTTACCACCATTCAAAGCAATTCAAACAATTTTTGGAACGAAGTTCCTTATCGCGCGTTGTGAAAGGAGGCTAGACGGATAAAATTCTTACGAAAAGTTTTGTCACGACACTTTTTGATATAGGAAGTTATTGTAAGCTGTGTGGCGTCGCATGTTTCTCTGTCTGTATCTTTCTCTCTTGTAGAAAGCAAGCCAGATATTTTCATTTATATTTCGCATTAAACAGTGTGGTGTCGCGACGATTATTTTTGTTCAGTGTATACAGTTTTGTTTCATTGCCGCCCAATTTCATTTTTCATTTCAGCTAAAAGTATTCCATTACAAAATGACTTTTGCATAGGGTTGTAGAATAGTATATTATGCAACGATCATGTTTTAATAACCATTGCAATGTACTACCCGGTACTCGAACCCGGAATGTACAGATCGAAAAAAACTTTATGCAGCGCCTTTACCCACCTCGCCACGGGACCACATGGTTGAACTGATAGCATAAAGCGTATAAGTATGTTACTGTTATATAAAATAGTATATTATTAAACGAGCAATTTATGATAGCCATAATTCACGATGGGTGACGTTTGCGTCACGAGCCGCAGGCGAGGGGCGCAAGTCACCCAAGTGAATTATGGCCATAAATTGCGAGTAGAATACTATACTTTGTCCACGACACTTAATTTATTTATTAATAAATAAAAGTCAGTAGCGATTTGGCATATTACTAACCTCAAAATGTTGTGGCAGCTACTTCAAATAATTTGACATATATAGAGATGGGCGATACTGTAGAAAGTATCAATACAACGTACCGTTATAAATATATTGTTTTAAAATACTTAATATTAGAAAATATCGTTATGAAAAGTATCAATACTAAAAATTACAATATTTTATAGATACGATATATGTCAGAAACAAATTTCCTGAACAAAATACACATATTTAATAGTTTATTTCATATTGTACCCCCATCTCTAGTCGTGAATTATGAACCATAATACACTACAGTGTATTATGAACCATAATTCACGATAGTTGATATATGGGTACCATATACCTTTAGTTAGGAGGTAAAATATTGACTTATTATTAGGTGGTCGTGGACAAAGTAATAAATTATTGTAAACAAAGATTAATAAGTTTAAATATGTATTTGCCTTGGTCATTAAGTATTTTCGGTCTGATGCTCGACATTTCTTTTAAAAACTAACACAAAAGATTTAAACTGTCATAAAACACTGTCAAACATTCTACAGAAAATATTGGGTCTGCCTACTTGGGTATTTGAAAATCTAGATTTCTATTGGTCAATTTTTCAGTTGTATAATGAAAACCAGTGTTATAATGAGAATCATTATGAAACTGAAAATTGGCATTTAATTAACAACTTAAAGTATAGGAGTAGAAAAAAAATATTTTACAAAATCAGACGTCCAACAAGAATTATTGCTGTTGATGAAAAATGCGCAAAAATATAATACAAAATTGTTCATAATGGTGAAAACTTTAAAACAGTTACATGGATATGTAAATAGATATTATCATACTCGTATACCTAATTACGACAGTCACGTATTTATCAAACTGTAAACAATAAAATTTACCGAGATTATGCCGCATTAAAAATGTAGGCTACCTACAAAAACGCAAGATAATATAATATTTAAGTATGTAACTAATATGCTGGCTTTATAAACTAATTATTTGTATAATGGGTATTATATTCGAAAAACTGCTCCACGATATTGGCACGCAAAAAGTTTATCCGACATACAGTCGTTTCACGACGAGCTTACTTACACTATCTAATATGGTATCTTCTGTATGTTCCTTGTGGTATATTATTCATTCTTTTTTTAATTTCTTGGGAAATTAAACCACAATATTTTTAAATTCTTTATTTCAACGTTTCGGTAGCGTTCCAGCTACTGTTGTCAAGAAAAAATAAGTAGAAATTAATTTTTATCCCTAACTGACACAACAGAAAAAATTTGACAACTAGACAGTCAAAAATTATTTTGAAGTTTAAGACTGCAAAATTTTGTTATCAAATTTTTATTAAGGTCCATTCATAGTAGATCATATCT
>CAJUYI010000418.1:82087-98163 GCA_910591695.1 Galerucella pusilla
CATTGAACTATTCTGCATGTCTATTCTGCAGCATTGCATTGATGTTAACGGTGAACATTTTGAACCTTTAGTTTAATATTACGTTTGGGATTATACTTTTGGTGGCTAGTTTTGTTTAGAATGAATTGTTCATTACAATTTATTATTAATTAGGATTTTTTGTTACATACAACTTTTAATGCTTTCACATAATAGGTCAGTAATTATATTTTACAATAAATATTACAAAATAACTCTGTTTTTATAAACCTTGGGTATAGGGAATGCTTGACAAAAATTAAAGTTACATAATGGAAGATTCTATTTTTGACATAAAATACAGGGTGTTTCATTTGAAAGAAGAAAGAAAATGACAAGTTCGAGTTTCCGTTCACCCTGTATACAAGAAAGAATATAATTGAAATTTAATAGGGTACGGAGATATTGCATCATATTACAAAACTCTGTTTGGCAAAATGCATTTTTTTTCTACAACGTACAACAAGCTACAAAGCGTTGATTTACCTACGATTTTCACATAAACGTGTCCATATCTTTGGAAGGACTCTGTATAACGTGGCAAAACTTTATATCAAAAGCTTCAAAAAATTGTAACCAATCCGAATTTGGTATAATATACAGGGGTTCCCATTTAAAGAATCATATGTTTGGTTTGTAACGGAGTTATGCAGCACTCTGTATAGTTCAGTATAATTTCAAAGTATGGACCTTCAACACATCTTCTATTTTTGCTGATAACATTTTTTGATATCTCTTAAAATAACCCATATACCGAAGTTTGTCGTAAGGTTGGTACACCCTGTATATGTATCTATCATTTATTTAGGATCCTAAAAAATCGACTAAAACTTGTACTAAATCATTGATAAAATTACAAACGGGCATAAGACAAAAATTAAAAATAATTCACAATGCACCATGAGAAGCGTTTACTCTGTCGTCTGACTGACAAGTACACTGTCAGTTTTCGATATATTATGATCGTACTCGTTATGTCATCAGTCATTTTTGGTTGAGAGCGAATTTTAAACTAATGGCATTTTTATTCAAATAAGTTTATCTTGATAGGTAGTTTCAAGGAGCAAATATGTTAAAGACAATCTCCTGGGTATACAAAATTATGTTGCACAAGTTTTTGTTCCTGAATTCTCACAATATTTGAATTTGTCCATTATTGACCTAGATTAATAATAGACAACTTCTCAGTTGCTAGAAGAAGCAATAATAAAATTGTCAACTTAAAAGCTAGTAGTGGAAAATAGCTATTTGTGTATCAAGAGCAGAAAGTAGTACTTTGGCAGTCGAGACAGAAAGTTGCCGCGCGACAATCTGTAGAGATTACCAAAGGACATTCTGCTCGAAATACACACAAGATTTTTTCTACGATCGCACCAAAATGAAATTATTGCCATTGTTTGTACTTGTAGTTTCGTTTACCTATGTACGTAGGCAACACTTATTACATTAATGTCAGATATTTTTTAGATTTCCCTATTTCTCATTAAATTATTACTAAAAATACTGTTGGATGCTTTAACATATTAGAAAATCAACTAAAATATTTTATTCTACAGTTTATATTGAAATAACTACTAGCTCTCTTTTATCTGTAAATAAAATTAGGCGTGCGCCAAAGTTACTTTC
This sequence comes from Galerucella pusilla, assembly GCA_910591695.1. Taxonomy (NCBI): domain Eukaryota; kingdom Metazoa; phylum Arthropoda; class Insecta; order Coleoptera; family Chrysomelidae; genus Galerucella; species Galerucella pusilla. Next base: position 83,732 of record CAJUYI010000418.1, read on the forward strand.
TGCTTAAAGCTACATCCTCAAATTCCTCAATCAATCTGCTAGCGAAGTGGCACTTCAGCATGCGTGCTGCAAAACGGATACCCATCCATAGATAATACCCCTCCTCAATCCTGTCAATTCAGTCTGCCTGATTGTTATCGCACATGCGCATTTTCATTGTCATTTTAAGGTAACGAGGTAATTAAAAAGTTCAACCTGTGATTGTTCTTGTAAATAAAAGTAGTTACTACTTACCAAAGACAACAAATTAATATAATTACGATATTAGAAAATAATGTATGTTTATTTACAAAGATAATAGAATAAAATAGGGTTAGGGTACTTAAATTATTTTTCCCATGATTAATTGCGCTTGACACAATTCGGCACGCAGCGAAAAAGCTTACAGCTTGCAAGCTTGCACTTCCAAATCGGCGCGCATGTCAGCACGAAATTGAATTGAGGATACTTACGTTTAAACGTCATTGACCCAGCATGCGTGCCGAAGTGCCACTTCGCCACTAAATTGATTGGGGATGGGCCTTAAGAGCGCCAATAATGTCAAAATATTACAGCTCGCGGAAAACATCAACTTTGCAGTTGCTTTTCCCAAGGACAAAAGACGACTTTCGATAGTCGTCGTAGAAAAAATATATTATATAACTTTCAAAGACGATTGATACATTGATGTGAATATTTCACTTCTTCTACCGAAGATTTCTTTCAGAAATGAATCATTTGGTGGATATATTTTTAATTGGCTTATCAAATCTATTCTCGTCTTCAGCACATTCACTAATAAACTGTTTTCTCAAATCTTCACCATTTTATTTAATAATTAGTAAAAAGTCAGCTACTTTCGGAGAAACAGACTTCGCGGTATAGTGTAACTAATGTTAATGTGATGACCTTGAATTGAATTGAATATGATGAATTATTAAAATACAGGATGTTCCATTTAAAATAAGCCTGTTACTGTTATTAGTTATTAATTTTTTCGAAATGTTTACATTTTTAAAAAAGTCAGCATAACTCGGAGCCCTCTGTATTTTGGTATAGGGAATCATGAAGAAGTATCATATGTTTTAGGGGCAATCAGAAAATGCAATAAAATATAGGGTGTTCCATAAGAAAAAATACAACTTTGATACGCCATACTTTATTGGAACACCCTGTATATTTCAAAATATATTCAAATTATAGTTCAAGTCGGAGTAAAATTTGTGGTATAAAAAGATTTTCCAAAAAATGTATATTTTCTTCGATATTTGTCCGGTCCCGGACTTCAGTCGAACTCTGTATAATTATCTTTTGGTATTCACCTAGCACTTTTTATAAAACATTAACAAACATTAAAAAAACTAATATTTCGATACACTTTAGGTGTAGGTTATTTTACACAAAGTGGCATTTAAATTCAGTGTAGAATGAACTTTGATACGCCACACTTTATTGGAACATTCTGTATATTTCAAAATAATTTTAAAATGTAGCCTATATGAATGTACAATCTACTAAAGTGACAAACGAGGTGACAAACATTCCAAAACTTTTACCGTTTCGCTATAAACCTCCATCCAGTTGGTCGTGATTCACCCTGTATATCAATTTTTATAAAAATCGTGTTGGAAGTTTCCAATATTTATAAATAGTTTAAGCTCGTCGTGAACAGCTTGTATATTCATGATTATAAGATACATTCCAATTTTTTTGATAATTGGATTGTGGAATATAAAAAATGTTTGGAATTTAACTGTAGCCACAAAAAAAATGATTCAACCAGTAAATGAGGTGATAGGCGCTATCTAACCAAGCCTACAGTTTTAGATAAGATAGATGCTAATATATTATATTTACAAATAACAATATTTTTAGGATTCAATGACAAGTTAATATTGTAAATTATACTCTGCTTCTAAAAAGTCCCCTCCCTCCCTCTTTTCTTTTGAACGGTGATACTTGGACTGATAAAATTTGGAGGGTGAAAATGAACTAGTGTAAGCTTTTCTAGTAGTGGTAACAGGTGACGTCACGTGGCAACTGAAACCAATGATATATGGTTCATTCAATAGCCTTTTTGTTGTGCGTCATCAATTATTAATGTTCTAAGAACCGTTTTACGAGAATTATTGCGAAATTTACTCTGAAAATAATATTGATAATTTTGATATGAATTTTAAAAATGTTCCTATGCTTCACTGTTTGACGCATGATATTTTTACCACTAAAAATTTCATACGCCTGCGCAGCGAGATTATTTTTGGGATAAGTTGTTCTACGATTAAAGGTGGATTCATGCAAGAAAAAATTAAAACTAAGATTAATTTAAAACCATGTTATTTTTCAATTTAAATCTCAATCTCTTAGTTTCTTGCGTGAGCATGTACCTGTAATGTAGATGTACATGCAAGAAACTAAGAAATTAGGATTTAAATTGGAAAATATCATGGTTTTATCTTCTTAGTTTCAGTTTTTTCTTGCATGAATCCAGCTTATCATTGACAGTTTATACTAATCATCTGTTTTCAAACCTTTTATTTAAGATTAAAAATTTTAGTTTGGTCAGAGTGGTTTGGACTTGGGCTCTCCTAAATAAGGAATTGATGGTTGAGGATTCCAACAACTAGTTCCGTTCCTTGCTGGCATTTTTGTTCTCAAAATTCAAACCATTTGACATAACTAGTGACAGAATAATAGAAATGAAATGGTTACTTGCCAAGAGTTCCTAGAATTATTGGCCACCGATATGTTGAGTATTCAGCTAGAAAGTCATTTTAAATTTCAAGATATACGCTTCGGGGGTGTAATCATTATTTTAATAAAGCAATATAGATGTTCGCAATGATAAAAACATGGTTGAATGGTTGACCTTAACAGTAATTCTATAAACCACTTTTGTTGGCCACACTGACCTTAGACTGAACTCCTGTATTGCAGTTTCATTAGAGTGATCAAGGAGCCCGAACGAACCCATAACCTTTTCTTTAGACGTTTTGGAAGTAGCGCATCAACTATATCATATATCATTTCGTCATAATATTCCACTTCGCTCTCTAGCTTACTCCTTACTCATACTCACTTCAACCACATCTTAATCATCTACAACCCTTAATTTGTTGCCAGAAAAATAAAAAAGGTAATTTTATTTTTTATGACAATACATCTTGTTCCAATTGGTTCCAGACCTTTTATTCATTTTCATGAATATTAATCTTTAATTATTCGAGTAGGTGAATATAAGAGGAATAATAATAAACACTGGTTTCTCAGCAAAATAGAAAAAGTCTAAAATTATGAAATCACATACTTCAGATTTGTTGGCATAATTCCAAAGCAGAATATAGAATTTTATTTAAAAATAGAAAAGTTTATGTCATATGCAATTCGCAACATCTAGAAATAAAAATTGAAAATAGGGTAAAATTAAAAATTATGTAAACTATTCTAATTGTCCGTTTAAAAAATGATCTTAATTCTCGGTTATTTGAGTTTATTTGCTATTAAATTAAATTATGAATGTAGACATGAAAAACTTTCCAACGTCACTTGACCCTCAAAAAAGTATACTATTAGGGTAAAGAATAGATAGGAATTGCATTCAATAGAATGGCACAAGCCAAGCTGAGAATCTGTAATCGTTGGTGATATTTACCGAAGTCTGCACCATGTGCTAGTTGTGTTTTCGACACTGTTAGCACAACATACCAATGGATGTCGGATGTGCTAACCAGTAGAGTAGCAGAGACTTGGAGCAAGGTTGAATAGAGACAAGAGGTCAAATATCTAGATCTGACTCTAGACAGTGAACTCCTGTATATCAAGAAGAGGAGATTATATACAAAGAAAAAATGTCTCACTGGTGTGCAGGACCAGTCAGGGAAAAATGGGGATGTAGCTGAAGCATCCCGAGCTGTATGCTTTTTTTGTGTTTTGGAAGCCATTCTGATGCCGGTAGCACTGCAGCCTATTGGCTTATTGTATTCACATATTTAGTCCACCCATCCAGTTACCCCCGTACCTTCGAGTAGACGATAAAGGGCCCTTGGATGTGTGCCATATACTTCAGGTGGCACATTGGATTCTCCGAAGATTGTTTGTCTCCTTGGGTCCAGTGCCTCACAGTCAGATATGATATGGGTTACAGTCTCGGTCTCCATGCCACAAAGTCTGCAGCTGAGGTCCCCGTTGTATAACCCTATTTTATGCAGGTGATCTTTTACCAGGGTATGACCCGTTAGATAACCTGTAATAATTCTTAGCTTATTCCTACTGATATTCAGTAGTTCTTCGGCCCGTTTTACACATGTGTCACCTATGAAGGTTTCACTGTGTACCTACACTGATGTCTATGTTGGCTTCGTACCCATTTTTGTATTTGCCCTCGGACTACCTTCTTTGTGGTCCCAAGAGCTGGTTCTGGAGCAACATATGCTGTTGCTGAACGTCTTCTCGCGAGTTCATCAGCTTGTTCATTTCCAGAAATACCGTTATGTCCCGGCACCCACACTAATCTTACTTAAATGTGGTCTGCTAGTTCATTTAGTTCTTTCTGGCATTCTTCTACCAGTCTGGATGTTACATTGCGGCTGTTTAAAGCTGCAAGGACTGCCTGGCTGTCAGTTAGTATGTTTATCCTATGAGTGTCAGTACTATGTTTGTTAATTCTGATACATTCTAAGATAGCATAAATCTCTGCCTGAAATACAGAGGTATGTTCTCCTAGTGAGAAGGAGCATCTTGTGTTTCTCATTTCACTATACACCCCTGCTCCTGTCCCTTTCCCAGTCTGTGACCCGTCTCTGTACGAGGTCTCTCCTCGGGGAAACTTCAGTTTGCTTGGGTCTTGCCAGTCCTTTGTGTGAGGTATCCCGAGCTGTATGCTTACTAGTCTATTCACCACGAGAAGCAACCTATCCAGAATTCAAAGGCTCCTGTATATGCACTACAGGCTACAGGAGCAATGAAAACATGCCCAACGGCGGCCATGGAAGAGATTGTCATCTTCACCCCACTACATATGGTGGTGAAAAGTGGTGCAGAAAGAATAGGATACTGATTAAGTAGAGATAGAATCTTAAAAAACCACCTCCTCACTTTTAGAAATCAGACAACCTGGGACATGCCGCAGGATGGTATGATGAAACAGTATAACTTTTCAAATAAATTCGATATGGAATCATGCCACAATAGGCAATGGGATCCCAACACCATTACCAGACTTGGAAAGGATGTCATTCAATGGTATACAGACGGCACAAAGGCAGTAGAAGGGATTGGGATAGAAGTGTACAGGCCAGAAACCAAACAGTTCGAAAGCTTGGGAAAAAGCCCAAGTATCTTTCAAGCGGAAACCCACACCATATGAAAGTGTGCCAGTTCGATATTGATAAAATGTGTAGAAGGCAAATGATTATCATCATGTTGGATAATCAGGCATACATAAAGTTGTTTTAATCGATTTTTATTTTTCCAACAATTTCAAGCCACTTATTTTAATGCTTACTAATACATTTATATTATGTACTTTTTAAAATATTTCCAAACTAGCTTTCTGAGAATATCACGAACTAACAGTTTCCTGAAGTAATTTTTATACTCCAACAATTTTAGAAAATATATTGCTTTATTTTATAGTCATTACACTGGCATTAGTTATACTGTACCGTCCTATAGAGAACCTGCGTAAACACTAGTGGCGCCTCTTTTGGTAATTTTGTAAGTTCACACGTGAGTTCGAGTTATTTACAAACATAATAACATAGACGAACTCACCAGTACATGTTTAGTTTTTTATTATTTCTTTAAATTTGTGCAAACTTAATTTATATATTGGAAATGCTGTACAAACCTGACATATGCCAAAACAAGCTTAATTATTCAAAGGTGTTCAGATTGGTGCATTTAAAATGAAATCAAATACACTTGTCCACCCGTTATTAATAATTCAGCTTTGTAGTGATTTTCAAATAACATTGTAAATATTTATTTCCAGGTAGGACGTATTGCAGCTGATCATCCTCTTGTTGGTGGTCATAAGGGTCCCGTATTAGATATAGCTTGGTGTCCGCATAATGACAATATTATAGCCAGCGGATCGGAGGATTGCGTCGTTAAAGTATGGCACATACCTGATCATGGTCTCCATAAAACACTAACAGAACCTGTGGTGGATTTGCTTTACCATCAGCGAAGAGTGGGGCTTGTATTGTGGCATCCTACGGCACTAAATGTGCTTCTCACTGCTGGCAGTGACAACCACGTAGTTATATGGAATGTTGGTAAGTTTGGTTATCTTACTACAATTACTTTACAATCAATCTGTAATTATTATAACCTGTATATAACTAACTATCATTTTTCCAGGGACCGGTGATGCCTTAGTAGAAATAAATTGCCATCCTGATATTGTATACAGTGCCTGTTTTAATTGGGATGGTTCTAAATTATTAACAACATGTAAAGACAAAAAAATCAGAATAATTAATCCGAGAAATGGAGAAATAGAAGCGGAAGCTATTGCACACGAAGGTATACGCTTAATTTACTTACAAAGTATTTATTGGTTGAAAATATTAACCCAAAACTCAACTTTGTTTATCGATTAACAATTAAATTGACAAACTTTTGAAAATATACACAATCAGGGCTATTCACTAAGCAAAGTTGTTATGAATAGCAACTGTAAATTGTCGTTATGTTCAAGGTCAGTTGCTTAGCGTGAAATTGGTATTGTATTCACTATTTAAGTAAAGTCCCTATAAGAGTTGCTATGCATAATGACAAGTGGCTATGAGAAGTGGTTCACTGGCAACTGCTCCAGAGGTGTTGTTAACGAAAACCACTTGCGTCAGACACTTATTGGAATGTTTTTATTCATTTATGTGAACAGTTAAATAATTTAAATTAATAAGAATGGCATTTTTAGTATAGACTTGTTATTCATTAAATATGTGTGCTGCTAGACATTTGTCAGGATTTCAATATGGTCACTTTTTTAGAGAAAATTCAAGAACCGAAAGAAGATACTTGAGAGATTCTAGTAATCCTTTCAAATTGCCAGATATTACATGTTAAAATTTGTGTAGACTGAATAGAGAGATAGCTTTGGCACTTATAAATAAGTTTAATCACTTTCTACCTGATGGACAACGGACGACACATATTCCCAATCCTTTCAAAGTATTACTTTTTATGCCCATGTATGCTACCAAGCCAGTGCTGGTACAACTTCACATTTTCCAGCAAGCCAAGCATCAGTTAGTAGAATTGTGACATTTATAGGAAAATAAGGTTTCCAAATACAGAAGATGAAAGTACTTACTTTCCTTCCATAATTTCAATTTAGCTTCACCGAAAAAATAAACAACCACAGAAATATTTGAAGTTTATATTTGTTTACTCTGTCAAAGCAAAGAAACGACCTATTTTCCGCACATTAGAACTATTTTGCGGCGCTGTCACGTCCATTTTCACGTATGGGTCTTGAAGGTTGTTATTATAACAGTTGCCAACCGTGTATTAGAGAATACTAAAATTTTGCAAGTGGTTACTAAGGTCATTATCGAAAGTTGTTAGCAGAGTTGCTATGGTTAACAATTGCGATAACCACTTTACTTAGAGAATAGCCCTGAATATATCAAAAGTCTTTTTCAATAATTTTTTCAACAACGTGTTTCATGTCATAATTTTGATAAAAAGAATATTTTCCAACAATAAAAATATAAGAGCTTTCTCATTATCGGCTTAACCTTTTTTTATCAAAATAATTCTGCTGTTTTGTCAAATGTCATTTTTTCGAGTAAAATTACAGAGAAATTTGAAGTAATGTTTAGTTACAAAAAAAAACTAATCTCTAAAAGAAAAGCTCGAGTGTTTTGGCCAAGATAAATCAACCGCTGAATATATTGATGAAAAACAACAAAAATTATCTTTATTGATACAATTAAATCATTTGAATGACCAGTTGTTAAACACACAATTGTTATAAATTGTTTGGTTTGTGGTACTGATTACACAATTTTATCTTCTGGTATTCACACATGTGGAATATAGTCTAGGAGGAATCGGCGCATGAATACCGAATACTATTCCACCTCAATTTTTTTATGCGATCCTCTTCAAATTGCCCTACTGATGATATAAATGCCTGTTGCCATGGGGCAACCCGGTGCCATATTGTTTAAACCGAGATTGCTTAAACAATTGCAAGGAATTGTTATTTTTCAACCGGACAAATTTTTTTTATATTCTTTATTGAAATACCAATAAAAAAGGTTCCATGACTTTTCAAGATAAAGTTGATCGACCCATGAAAAATACAGGGTGTTTTCAAATGACACCTACAACGTTTGCATGTAGATACCTCTCGTAAAATTTGACAAAATGATATAAAAATTAAGGGGTCCAGCCTTTTTACTTTTCGAATTACAGGTTGTTAAAGTTTTGAAAAATTGAATCTTTCAATTCGATAACTTTGGAATGGATGAATGAATTGATTTGACATTTGGCAGGTTATTTTTAAATGTAAGAGGGCATATTTTGATGGACAAAAAATTTTTCAATTTTTGATCCATTATGAGTTTTGTACCCTCTTATCACTATCATTCATATTTTTACTTTTATTTGTCGCTGTTCGGAAAAGTACTATAACAATTATTTTTCTTCACATGATGGGTGTGGATAACAGATTAAAATCTTATTTTAATTACATGTTCAAAATATAGTTTTCTTGACAATTCTTCTCCAGTATCGTAATACCCTGAATGTACGTTTCTTCTTCTGTAACACATTTCAAATAGACTATTCCTTGTTTTTAAACTAGGAGCAGCATTTTAAGAAACCTCACTTACACCAAGGTACTGACTTGTAGGCAATCCCTCTCGTTCACCAGAGTATTGACCTGTCTGAATTAACCTGTACACGCTGAAGGTATTGACCTCAGTGAAAATCCTGAACCGTTTATGTACGAAAGGTACTGACTTTCGTACTCCTCTGAAGTTCCTCACGAAAGGTACTGACTTTTGTACTCCTCTGAAACTCCTGTCCCCAAGGTGCTGACTTAGGGATACTCTTTCCTCGCTGAAGGTATTGACTTTGGCGTACATCCAGAAACCCCATAGAGAGCGGAAGGTACTGACTTTCGCATTTTCCTGAATTTCCCGTCTCTAAGGTATTGACTTAGGGACATTCCGCTGGGTTTACTGTATGAACTGATAGACACTCCTCTGGTCGTAGCTTCACAAACAGAAGACGTCACCTACGACGAAATCCCAGGAACAGAAGCCCTCATTTCAAACCAGCTGTTGAATCCACACGCCTTTCTCTGGTCTTTCTCTGTAATTCTTCTATTGCTTTAATTCAAATAATTTTTTTGTTGCATTTCTGTTTTTTTATCAAAAGTACGAAAAGTAAACTCACGCTTTGAACGAAACGTCACGCACCCTTAGTGACGTCCACTAGCCTATGATTTTTTGTCCTCTCCGTAACAGCATTAGGCCAGCACAGGTTTGTTCGCTTTGAATTCGATCCATTTCTGACAAATGCTGCCAATATAAGTTCAGGCTACATGACGTCACTTGCTCCAAGGTCAAACGAGTGTTAAAATTACCATAACATTTGTTATTTAAATCTTTTTTTTAAACAAGGCTGAAAAATATCGGTAAGCTTTCAAATTAATATATTTGTTTTGCAATTTTAGCATGTACTGAAAAGGCCCATTGTTATTATAAATAATAGGTTATAGGATAGACTGTTTGAATAAATGAACAAGTATGAATGATGGTATAGTATAGTATACCAACGCTTCGTTTAACAAGAGAATATAACACGTCAGAGGCAAATCCAGAGGGGAGGGTTTGGGGGGTTGAAAGCACACCCGAAAAGTTCAGATAGTAACTATCCGGTGTGTTATCGTTCCACTTCTCGAAAAATAATTCCCCTCCAATTCCTGCGAGGTGATGTTTTCTGTATGTATTTTTGACATCTTTAATATTTTTCTTATATAAAGGTTATTCTATGTACTTTTAGTTTTATTTTCTTAAACCTCTCCGCCGATACTAAAACCGTGTAACATGTGACACATTTTTTAATTGGTTTTTAATGCTTACCAATTATTGTCCATCATAAGTTTCCTTTGAGAAAAAATATACTTAGTAGTAAACGTCTAAAGCATCATAATATTGAATTTTTATATTTTCTCATTTATTAGCTAAAATCAATGTTTAAAGATATTTTTCAGTTATTCATAAACTGACCAATATTTTTAGGTTCAAAAGCGACGAGAGCAATATTTTTAAGACATGGCCTAGTATTTACAACAGGTTTTTCGAAAATGTCTGAAAGACAATATAGTTTACGAACACCTGATTGTTTGGAAGAACCAATTGTGATGGTAGAATTAGATTCATCGAACGGTGTAATGTTCCCACTATACGATCCAGATACAAACTTAGTATTCCTCTGCGGTAAAGGTGACTCTGTAATTAGGTATGTTTATATTTAATATTTTAATTTTCGGCTGCAATACATAACTGTTTGTTTTTATTTTGCTTTTCCCTGTCCTAGCACCATGTTCAGCACCTTGGTCCCTTGCATTCGTTTTTACAAATTCATTGCTGGATGTGCTATATAGCGATTGGCCAAATAGTAACTGTCTTTTACGATTAAGATTCTCATATGTGAACACTGCCCTACCGCATAATATGCATGTATAGTTTTGATTTGTATAGCTGTTCCTTTACTGGTGCATGAACAGCCGCAAAACCTGTAATAATTCTTAGTAGTTGTCTCCTACACAGTGTGGGCAGTTCAGGCATGAATCTTTTATGAAGGTTTTCCCATTCATTTGTCTTGGGAACTTCATCCAGTATTTAGATCCAGTTCTTTACAGATCCTCGTACTATGTTTTTTTGCTTTTCCTCGAGATTGCCGTAAGTGCCTCCTACTGGCTGATATTATGGATATACTTGCCGTCTATAGCTTTCCTGTTGTTTTCTCTCTCGCATTGTTATATTACAGAAGTGTATCAGTGCATAGCTATAGCTGTCATTTTTTTGTTTGGGGTATTCTTCAGCACCAGTGCCATTTCCAGTTTTAAACCCATCGGTTTACCATGTCCGCCTCTGTCTAATGGTACTGAGGTTTTTGTCACTCCATTCCTTTCTGTATGTAATCGACACTTCTAATGGACTATGAAAAAAATATCGTATGATTTGTATAGTCTGTTCTTATGCTTGGCAACGTCCTTTGACACAACTTTGACGATATTCATGTGCCCAGATCTAGCGTTTCGGTTGCTCATCGTTTTTTCCATTCTATAATGGATACCTAGTCTTTCCTCCCCCTGTAACACAAGATGTAAGAGAGTCAGATCTAATAGTACTTCAATTGCTGCTGTAGGAGTATTTCTCATGGCTCTCGGGATACACAGACATGCAAATCTTTGTACCTTACTTAGTCAGTCCCTTCCTTATCATTCCTTGATGAGTCTTCGGTCACTATACCGAAGGTGTGTATGCTAAGGCGGACTTTACCACATTATTGTATAGCCATCAAGGAACCCTTGCCAAAATTCACGGAGTATCTACTGAGCCAGAATAGGAAAACAATCAGAATCCTGGTTGGGCTCCTGACAGGGCACTGTAGGCACACATGAATAACATCGGATTGGTAGATACAACCGTATGAAGGTTTTGCCAAGAATATAAGGAAACTTCAGTACACATATTGTGCTACTACGAAGGCCTGACTGGGAATGTTTTCAACGATAGGGAGGGAAAACCACAACCCTCCCAGTATAAGTAGGACCTGAGGTTTGCCATTCGAAGTCTAGTAATAAGGACGGATCTAGACAAGGAACTCTAGAATAACAGGAGGGCACACACTATAAATCTACAAAGGTCGTAGAGGAGTTGATCCTCGAAGCACATAAGCCCACATATTTATTATATCCTACTTTAATCTCTACAATTTCTCCTTGTATTCTTAGAGATCCTTGTCCCTTCCTTTTTCCTACGGGTCGTGGTATTAGTACTAATATTTAGTCTCTCCGACCGTATCCATGTTGTTGCCAAGTATACAGCCTCTGTATGTTATCTCTATGGTATTGTATTTCCCCTGTGCTATGTCATCAGCATATCCTAGGGTATAGACAATAAACTCTATCATAGCAATAGTTCTGTAAAGGTAGTAGTGAAGAGGCTTATGGAAGCACATAAGCCACATGTTAATATGTCAAGAAAACATTGTATTCTGTGTAAAATTTTTAATTCTAAAAATTGCAAAGCGCTTTTAATTAAAAAAGCAAACGAAAAACGTCAAAATATACAGGGTGTCCCGTTGAAAACAACATAAGTTTGCATTATATTTCTTTAATGAGCCCCCTAACAAAAAAATTCGTGCGCCACTGAACTCTTTAATATTATATCTATCAAAAGTATCCATAACGTTTTTTTTATATTTTTCTTAATTAAGAAGTTATAGTACCTTGTAGTTTTCGACAGTTTTCAATAATCGCCCTGTATCTTCCAACTGCCGGGAGTTACGAAATATTTAATTAGGCTATCGTTACTTTAACAAAAAAAAGAAGTCATAACATCTTAACTGCTTTTCTTCCATCTCTTCTAGTTTACGATATACCCTGCAAAACACACCAATCTGGGACACCATGTACAAGTATACCACCTATGAACGGATTAACTTCCTGCAGCACTGATCCACTTCTGGACTCTAGGGGAAGAGTCCATACACGAACACGTCGACTATCAGAAAACCGACCATACCTTGACTTATCTGTTAACAATGCTTCAGCTTTCCAATTCACTTGTTCATTAGCCCATGGCAATCCAACATGCATATGATTTTGTGTTATTGTTCCAATTGAAATCAAAACACCAGAAACCAAAAAAAGTTTTCTTTATAATGAGCTTTTGAATTCAAAGTTCGGATAAGCGGATCTTAATTTATTCGTAATTGTTTAAATCGCCCCCCCTGCAGTTTCAGGAGATATATCAAAATATTACTCCAGAAAGTTGGCCGTAACATATCAACTATTTAAACTATTTAAACATTAATTTTAATTCCAGATATTTCGAGATAACTGCAGAACCACCTTTTGTACACTATATTAATACCTTCCAGACACCAGATCCTCAAAGAGGAATTGGGATGATGCCAAAGAGAGGATGTGATGTAACATCTTGTGAAATTTCACGTTTTTATCGACTAAACAACTCAGGATTATGTCAAGTTAGTATGTTATTTTTTATATTTATTATGAATTTGTTGGTAATTGATTTTTGATCATTTCTTTCATTGATTTTATAAAAATTAATCCTGTTGTAAAAAATTTTAATGTTAAACTACCAAAGCTCTGCGAAATAAAAAAACAGCTCTTCTTCTTCGTTGAGGTATTGGGCTTAACCCCCCCTCCCCCAGCTCCGCCCAAGTATTGTCATTTATTAGTGATCAGTTCCTAAACAGGAGCTACGTAATTGCCGCGTCTGACTTATTGTCATCACTGCTTTATATTGATATGGAAAAAACAAATCATCTGAAATATATTTAAACTTTAATCCGAACTTTAAACAGAAATCTTGATAACTTCTTTCTAAATTATTAAAATCCTTTTCATATGATGTCAGAATCTTCAAAAGCTTTATAAAAGGTTTCTTGGCTAATATTAATCTAAAAAGAAAGAACCTGAAAAATAAAAAATTTATTAGTTAGGTTATAAAATCTGACATAAAAATAGAAAGAGTATATCTATGAACATAGTTAACTAAGAGTGAACTTAGATTTGTCAACTCGAGCGGAAGAAAAGACCTTAGTAACAGAAAGAAAAACAAATGTCAAATAATTTTTAAAATTTTGAAATTAAACGATAAAAACAACAATGGAGTATTTAAAGATATTAATAATAAACTTTCATATTAAAAAAGGAACATAAAATTAAACATTCAAGTCAAGTAATAAAAATTAAAAATTATTAAATGGATTTGATTAGTCAGCTGATATAAAAAATACTTGAAACTAAGAGACACATGGTTGTTGATTTAAAAAAAAAGAATTACGTTGTTATTGATTAGAAACGGGGAAGAAGGCGTCCTTTAGCTGTAAAGAGATACAGAATTGAAAAGAAAATTTCTTTTAATGTTGGTAAAATAATTAAAATTTAAGTTACAATAAAGTAAAAAAACTTAAAATATATAGTACAAGTGTAACTAACCTTTTTCAACAAGTTCCTGTTAAAATTCTGTGGTAAATATCCACTTAAATTAATAAACCCTTCAAATAAACCATAAATGAAAACTAGAAGCCATTTATACTGAAAATTCTCCAAGCTGACGACGGAACCTGAGCGAAGCAATCCAAATCAAGGACTTACAGGCCCAGAGCGGTCTGAAACATAAAAGGAAGTAATTATCAGAATTTCAAAACGTAGAAGAAAAAAGGGG
>CAJUYI010000418.1:118163-143132 GCA_910591695.1 Galerucella pusilla
TATTAGTAGTGTGTTCTTAATTTCTCTCTCTATAGGAGAGAAGAATTGAAATATTTGGCCAATATCAGTGTATACTGATCCTCACCAACGGAGATTATCCGTCGCACATCAAATGTAAAAATTTGCCTTTCAGCGGTGATCGATGCTACAGGTTCTCGACGAGAATCACATGCTCGTAAGAAAAAAGGACTGGCTACTCGCCGTCCGGTAGATATTTAAATATTCCAATGAAGTTTGGATAGTGGCCAAATATAACGTTACATAAAGGAAATCGCATTGCCTATTCCTCAGCCAGGGAAGAGGCTGGACTAAAAGTTTTAGGACCCAGTGACACCTACGGCCTTACGACTTCGACAATTGCTGGAGCCAGAAAAAATACTAATGGTGAATATTATTAATCAGGATCATACGTAAAAGTCGACTATTATAAAAAAAAGTGTCGAGGTTTTGTCCCTTCATCGCAACGATAAAATAATGTGCGGTCAATAAATAAAGTTATAATAAAACATGTATAACAATGTATTTTCTTTAAAATACAAATCAGGTCAAATTAATTAGAATATAACTTAATTGTGCTATCGGCTCCTGATGAAAAGACCCACGGTTGCAGTGGATGGAATTGTACGCCAAATATTCCAAAGTCGTTAAAAGCTTCATGATCTTGTAACCTTTTTAATGGAACTATCAACGGATTCTGCAGCAAGTCATTATAAACCATTCCGTGAGAAACGATCAAACTTCTATCGTCTGAACCGGAAGCAAAAAGAGGATAGTGCTTATGGAAGGCAACGCCTCTAACAGCCGTCCCATGTAATCGTAACGTTTGATATGGCTTTGTGCTTAAATCTAAATCAAACCATAACATTTTTCTGTCATATGTCCCTACCAATAGATTGTCCCCTAACGGATGTATTGCCATACATGAAATCCATTTGGAGTTTGTTAATAGTTTTTTAAGTAGAGTTTGTTTGACCAAATCGTAAATTCTTACATGTCGTTGAGTAGCTACAAAAAGAAAAGGTTTTGTCGGGTGAAACAAAACGCATTGTACCATTCCTTTAGATTTCGTGAATGGTAGTTGAGATCTTCTTTTTGATATTTGGGATATAAGTACTGAACGATTTTGTCCCTCGGGCATAACTGTAGCGAAATAATCTCCTTTTCCATGCCATGTAACTTGCGAGACGTCTTTATAGTGTTTTAAAATAATGCGAATACCTCGTTTATACTGGGTGTCATCTGCTTCAGACCACTGAATGGTAGTACGTACTCGTTCTGGAACTACTACATCGGATTGTGGAACCTCTTGTAGTAATGTATCTGTTTTACTATTGACTACAAAATCTCCTAAAATCGAAGCAATGATTTAATTAAGATAACGAAAAAAGAGTTTCTCGAAAATTACTTACCCACATGAGGATTTATAAGAATAACTTCTTGGCCAGATGCTATTAAGATAAGCGCTAGTGCAGAATTTGGACACCATTCTACAGATCGAACGATATTGTCTGTCTTAATAGTTTTCAAACATCTGCCAGTGTTTACTTCCCAAATTTTTACTGTACAATCATCTGAACCACTCAGTAAGTATTGACCGGTCTTGTCCAAACTTATTGACCTTACCATATCACTGTGACCTTAAAAATAAATATTCATACACTGTGTTATAAGATGCGACATAGGGATTCCTGTACAAAACTGTCAAACGCGAGCTAACTTTTGTACCAAATAGCGCTCATAAAAAATAATAACAGATATGGAAATGTCGTTGAAAAATAAGTTCAAATAGACTTTTAATTTTCTTAAATTCGTTCTGGTTTAATAAAAAAATGGATAGTTATGTTTAAAATAGCCAAACTCCATTTTCATACCACTTTCGGATGATCTTAATCGATTAGGTGATGGGAAAAATGGTAGTGCACGGTATTAATTAAAAGTTAAACCTGAATTATGGCGGTTCGCTTGGCCGCTGAGATGGAATTTTTTTCTTTTTGTTTTTAGTTCTTTTTTTACAATTTTTGGAATGAATAACTTTGCTTTACTTAAAATTAAATGTTTTTTAGGCAAAAATTGTGAAAAAAATTTCATCTCAGCGGCGAAGCGAACCGCCATACTTCAGGTTTAACTTTATTTCATTTCCTTCTATTCCAGTGTGTCCTGGAATCCATAGTAAGGTATTGTTCTCGCCTAGTTTATGGAGTTTGTCTAGGCATTCCCACTCCATTTTGGAACTGATTACACAAGAGCTCAGTGCCTTAATGGCTGCTTGACAATCCGACATTATGATAATCCTTTGTATCCTTTATCAATATTGAACTGGGCGCACTTTCTTATGGCGTGGATTTCCGCTTGAAAGATACTTGGGGTTTTTTCCAAGCTTTTAGAGTGTTTGGTTCCTGCCTACAGGCTGACTCAGGCTAAATCGTTGAAACCCGGCAATCTTGAAATAATGAGGATTGGAGCAAACCAATTCATGAAGATGCCCACAGACTTTATGTCTGAGAAACAGGATTTCGATTCGAAACTTTTCTAATTACGGGAGTTGACTTTACACTGAAGGGTCAAGAACAAACGAAGGAGTAAAAATAGAGGTCACATTTCCTGATACTAGGATATCAACCAGTATCCTGTTACGTAAAATGTGCCATTTGATAAGGCTAGTCAGTTTTGTTTATATAAGATAAAGTAGCTTTGTCGTGCCAAAGTATAACGGAAATGAGATTGCAGATTGTCTAGCAAAGAAAGGAGCTTATATAAGATTTTTACGATAAAAAGACGATGACGTCATTTTTGGTTACTTTCCTGCTTATCAGAATAAATATTAATTCATCTACCGTAAATACAATTTATCCTCAACAGCCAGGGCAATTTACAGCTAACGGGTTGACAAAACTTCAAGACGTTGATCAACTGGTAAAATTCCCCAGTTTGTTTTGACGTTTATTGACATTCGATCATCATCTAATATTTACAAGTGTTTTTGGTGCTTTTAAATTCATTGCTTCTTTAAGATTAAAAAAAATTGTTATTTTCTCAACTAATTATTTAGGCAAATCTGCAGTGTGTAGTTGATAAAATGCAGAAGCAGCTGAACAAGGGGCCGTACCCAAATTACATAAGATTATTGAGGCAGGGGTAAAATTGGCATTTCCTTACGCTGTCTGACGTTATGGGTGTGGGTGAAAAAATATTTCTTACGTAATATTTTATGACATTTTTTACCACAAACTCGTAAATTGAGTACGACAAGACACTACAAAAACAAATATTTCGATATTCCGGTGTCAAGTAAAATTCTTGAAATTAATCAGCTTGCGACTTTCAAGTGATGTTTGGCCGCCGCCGTCGCTGCCTGCTGTGATTATCAAACAGAAGAAAAAGATACAGAGTGGATCGAAAAAGATGATATGACAGAAGAAATGGAAAAGGACGTTATTAATATTTATACAAATGGAACCAAAGAAGAAGAGAATTCATTTCCGGTGATTCAATCACTTTCAAAGTGGGTTGAAAATCCTTGGACTGAAACGTAGTCTGGTTATGAATTTTTTTCTCTAAATATGATTTATATGAGTGTATAGTTGAATTATTATTCAAATAAATATTGTTTAAATCTCTGCAAAATGTGACTTTTTCACCTATTGTTTTTCTACAAATCAATTTTTTTTTGCATTTTGTAAGCGAAAAATCTTACGTAAGAGAGTAGGGCACATTTATAAAATCTTACGGTATCTTACGTGAGATAGGAGGGTTGAAAAATCAAGGAAAATTGTCTTACGTAATTTGGGTACGGCCCCCAATTGGGGGCCCGCTTCTCCCGCTCACTGGTGTAAGAGACTTAAGTGATAGTATTTGCCATTTGTATTCATTATTATTAAGAACTACCGATCTAACATCAGATTAACTTTTCTAGTTTTCGTTAAGTAAAGAAAAAAACTTCAGCTTGGCAATATCACAATATTTTGTTTTGCAACGTCATCGTCTTTTTATCGTAAATAAAGTATACAACTTTTATCGCATGCGAACCATTTTGTGGCATCCCAAAAAGCTGCATCATGGAAGAAGTCAAAAAATGGGAAAGGAGCTCAGTACCGTCTACTGGAAATATTTCCAAGGCATAGTGTGAATATATAATTATTATTCCTGTACTCAATGGAATGGAATTGTAATCCAGACTGTTTTGGTACATTTCAAAACATGATACTTTGCTTCTCTTACCTTTATATTCCAAAGCCAAAACGGTAGGAAATGGTAGCAGATCCTTTGGACTGGGTAATTTGGGTACAAGTGATTCCGGTTCAATATTCAATTTCATTTTTATAGCTCTGGGACACAAATAGAGATCCAAACATCGTAGGAACCTCTCTTTAATAAAACGGGGATAGGCAGGCACGTTTCTTAAACATTCGAATTTTTGAGGAACGAAATGAGATTTTCGTTTCCATGGGGCGTTTTTCAGTTTGTTCCATTGTTTGAGTTCTTTTTCATCAAAAAGATATTCTGGTGGAGGATTATAACTCTCAGCATGACCTGTAAACACCATAAGTAGGTATGTAATATATGTCTTTTATAAATATTTTTAGTTTTTGAATTGTACCTGGCAATAATCGTTTTGGGGCTGAAATATGTTTATAAATTCTTCTCATTTCTTCTGCTTGATCATCGGCTTGCCATAACATATAGAACTGCGGTTCTTTCTTCGCTCTGAGTTTTTCTTGTTCTGCTCTTGTTTTAATCCAACCCATTTTTAAGGCATGTACCAATTTTGACACTTGCCTAGCTTCATGCTTGCTTGGTAAAAATGATTTTTTGTGATCTGGAAATTTTCTTATTGGCATCTGCTCAACTTCACTTGTGAACCATTCAATCCAGGGCTACAATAAATAAACAAGTAAAGTTGAATCGATCGAGGAATCGATAGACTTGCGAGTTCGACCGGATCTCTGGAGTTTATAGCGAGTTTTAGTTTTTTCTGTAAGATTTTTTTAGGGATCTATCAAATAGAATGAGGTATATTTATCAAGGTCTTCAAGGGGGGATTTAATATGTGAAACTGAAGGCTTCTTTCAAGGGACCACTACTACCAAAAGAATTTTCCAACTGTATTGATTGTGTTAATTATTGTGAAAGTTTTTTTAGGATCAGACCACAGATTATAAAGAGAACAGATACGAATCCCGGTAAAACATCAAACGATGTTCAACTCCGTCTTCAATGACCTTGGACCTTTAACTCGGTATGGCCGCGATGTTGCCAGTTTGAAATATTTTCTGAATTTCTTACCAAATTGCAGTGTTGACTCGGGGACAATAACAATTTCTAGTGCCGGATCTAGTTTTTTTTTGGAAGTTTCCACTAAATCTTTAAAACTGCGCCATGAATTAAGACAATAATCATAATCAAATATATTTTTGTATTTGTTTAATACCTATATATACATTCTTATGATTTGTTATAAATAGTGATTACTCTTGGGAGATTAATTAATAAATACATTTTTAAATAACACAAATGATGACAAAAATCAACCAAATTTCAAAGTACAAATAATTCTTAATTTATTTATTATCAAATGGAATACAATATACACCTAGGTATACAAGGGAGAATTTTGATAATAATTTGTAGCACCAAAGTTAATATCAATAGCCGGGATATTAAATTATATACTCTCATCTTTTGGAAATCGAAAGAACTTTATTTTTCTTTCCGAATAAAATTTATTTGGACAGTCTCTGTATGAACAATACACTCCGCCGTGATGTTTATTCATTTTATAAGAATAATATATATAATATATATAAGAAACAAACGTGTCGAGTGTTGTCGAGTGTAGACGTACATTAGTGTTGCCTTAAAAAATGTTTTCTAATTTATTGAAAAATTAACTGTAAATTATCAATTTGGTATCAAAATAACGGAAATTTGATAACCTTCATCATTATTGCAATTGTGCGGTCCTTTCTTGTGTGCAAACATCGAAAATTACATTGCGTTTTATTTGCCAACGTTTTGTTAATGAGTTCAAAAGCATAAAAACAAGTCTTGATCTTGATAAGGACTATTTACAACTAATTTGATTTACTACTATTAGACATTATTGACAGGGCCGACCTTTATTAATTTGGTTGATATGAATTGTTACAAGTGTGAATTAACGGATTGCGATGAAAAAAATTCTATTAACTGTGATAGTTGCAGCAGATCAATTCATCGAAAATGCAGTGATCTTTCTCCTACGGAATTCAAAGTTATGGAACTGAAAAAGCAGCGTTGCCTGAAATTTTTCTGTAGTGACTGCCAAGAAGGTTTACTTTGTGTTCCAAAACTTATAAAAAGAATGGATGAATTACAGTTACAACTTAAGAAGCTCCAGAACGAATTTAAGTATAATCAGAGTAATCAGACAGGTAGTACTGATGAAATTATCACCGAATTAAATGAACGACAAATGCGAATGAATAATGTCATGATTTTTAACCTACCAGAAAGCAATAGTGACATTAATTCTGCTCAAGAGATTTTTAGGGAAATTACCGAAGAGAATATTTCGATCAACAAGGTTGTCAGATTGGGCAAAAAAAATAAAAATGGCAAACGACCACTAAAAGTAATTTTAAGTAATGCTCATGATGCGATGACCATTATAAAAAATAGGAAGAAGCTTAGTAGGGACAGAAGAGTTTTTATTAACACCGATCGAACTCCAATGCAGGTGAATCAATGGAAAAAGTTGAACGATGAGCTTAAAGCACGCCAACAACAAGGTGAAACGGATTTACTAATACGGTATGTTCAGAATGTTCCTAAAATTGTTTCAAAAAACTTATAAACAGTAATAACAATGGTGAATTGTCCATTTATTACCAAAATGTGAGAGGCTTACGCACAAAATTGTCTAAATTGAAGCGCAGTATCTCAACCAGTTTCTATGACGTTATTATTTTCACGGAGACATGGCTGAACGATGATTTTCTCGATAGTGAATTAGGACTCGATAACTTTAATGTATATAGGAAGGATCGGTCTGCTATCACCAGTGCTTTTAGTCGAGGAGGTGGAGTCCTAATTGCTGTTCACAAGTCACTTACTAGTCTTTTGCTGAATTCTGCTCGATCAATTGAGGACCTTTTTGTAGCAGTTGGAAGAAGTGAAAATCATATTATAGGCAATGTTTATATACCCCCTAAGGCAAATATAGATGTGTATAACTCATTTTGTCAAGATGTTGATGTTATAGCTGAAACATTCCCTAAAGCAAATCTTCATTTATTTGGCGATTTCAATATTCCAAACTGTACGTGGCATATGAATAACTTGGGTTCAGAAGCTACACCCACTCAACGGGCAGATGCTGTTGAAGTCGATTCAATCGAAATTATGTCAAACTTTGCTTCGTTCAATAATCTTTTTCAATGTTCTATCATTGTGAATGATAGAGGTGTATTATTAGATTTAGTATTCTCTCACAATAACCTTACCATTACTAAATCTTCAGAATACTTAATTTTTCCGGATAATCACCACCCACCACTTCAGACAAATTTGAAACTAAATATAACTGATAATGGGGCAGATGAGCATGTTCCACAATACTATTTTGATTTTAAAAATGCTAATTTTCCAGCTATTAATGACTGTTTGGGTGCGATCCCATGGGATAGTTTACTGTTAAATAAACCACTTGATGTAATGATTAATATTTTTTATGATGCTCTCTACTCAATCATAGAATTACACGTACCGATTAAAAAATATACGAAGCAAAAATTTCCGCTGTGGTTCTCTGGAGAATTATGTAAATTGATTATACTTAAAAAGCAAGCTCATAAAGACCATAAAAGATTATTGAACGATGACAGTTATAACAGATTCTCTAACTTAAGATCTCAATGTAAATTGTTATCTGAACAATGTTATGATAGGTTTATTGAAGAAGCTCAGCAATCTGTACAAATAGACGGTAAATTATTTTGGAGTTTTGCAAAGGCATGTAAAGGACAGCATTCATTACCAAAAGACATGTTTTTAGATAATATTAAGTCTAGCTCTTGGTCCGAAACTGTTAATTTATTTGCCAATCATTTTTCATCACTTTACCAAACTAAAAATATCAACATACCTCAGTTCAACAACTCCTATCATATTAACGTAGCAAATTTTTACATTAATATTTCTGAAATATATGAAGGTTTATCTAATCTAAATGTACGAAAAGGACCTGGTCCTGATGCTATTCCACCGAGCTTGTTAAAATACTGTAGTTTTGTTCTAGCTCGTCCACTTTACTGTATTTTTAATGAATCGTTAGCCTCTGGTCAATTTCCCGATTACTGGAAATTGAGCTACATGACACCTATTTATAAATCAGGTAACAAACGTGATATAAAAAACTATCGCCCCATTTCAATATTAAGCGCTATCCCTAAACTGTTTGAGAGTATACTGACTAAGCATCTCTCCTGCATATTCAGGAACACTATCATTCCCCAACAGTATGGCTTTTGCGAAGGCAAATCAACTGAAGTTAATTTACTGAATTACATTAGTCACATAATGGAGGCCTTGGAGAATGGTTACCAAGTAGATGCTATCTACACTGACTTCTCCAAGGCCTTCGACAGAGTTAATCATGAGCTCCTAGTAGCCAAACTTGAAAATTATGGTATTGTAGGACAATTGTTAAATTGGATTAAGGATTATCTTACGAATAGAAAACAAATAGTACGTGTTAATCATTGTTTGTCGAATGAGATCTCTGTTCTTTCTGGTGTACCCCAGGGTTCTCACTTGGGGCCTTTGTTGTTTAATTTGTTTATTAATGATATTATTAGTAGTTTCCACTATGGAATAGTGCTTATGTTTGCCGACGATTTAAAGGTTTTTTCTGTAATAAAATCTAGTATGGAAGCTGAAAATCTGCAGTCTGATTTGAATATGCTGCATAATTGGTGTATAAGTAATGGAATGGAGCTAAATACAAGAAAATGTCATGTTATGAGGTTTCACCGAACTAACAACCCAGTATTGTATGACTACACTCTTAACAATGTGGTTCTGGAATCTCGAAATATTGTTAAAGACTTAGGGATATTGTTGGATACCACACTCACTTTTCAGGAACATATTAAAACTATTGTTAGTAAATCTCTGAGTCTACTTGGCTACATTAAGCGTATTACCGTTGATTTTACTAGTATACATCCTTTAAAAGTGCTTTACTGTTCGTTAGTCAGACCCCATTTGGAATACTGCGCTTCAGTGTGGTCTCCACAATATTTATTTTATATTGACAAAATCGAAAGCGTTCAGCACAGATTCCTTAGACACGTAGCATTCAAAATGGGTAGATACTTAGACTATGAAACCATCCAGCAAAATTTAAATATTACCACTTTAAAGCAACGGCGAGATCAGCATGACCTAATTTTATTGTTCAAAATACTAAATTTTTTAATCGAATGTCCCGACTTGTTAGCCAGAATTAACTTTGAAGTTCCTAGTCGCCAGACAAGGCAGGTTACTTCCTTTCATGTTCCATTTTGTAGAACGAATTATGCACAATTTTCATTTATACCACGAACACTGAGAGGTGCTAATCAATATCCTGAACTTGATTTCTCCACGGGTTTTAACAGTTTTAAACGAACACTGTCAAGTATACTTAGATGATTAATTGTATTAATGATATTTGGTTCTTTTTAGTTACGTGTTTTCTGTATTTCTTATATCTTACATATTTTTATTTATAGTGAATTATATCTTTTGTATGTTCTGTATTTTATATGTATAAATGTTTTGTATTTTTAAGATTGTAATCACTTTTTGTGAAATGGGTTCGCCCGTAAATAAATAAATAAATAAGTATATACCATTATATTTTTATAGTTAATATTAGCACAACGCACAATCGATTAGTCAGATAACACAATTAATATCGCCGATTGAACACCTTCAAACAATGAAGCAAACAAAAATGCAGTTATGAATTTTGAGCACAGATTACAAGTGATTTTGAGCATATTTTGATGTTGTGAGCCAAGTCGTCACCGTTATTGTGCATAGTTGATTTAAAACAAGTAATTATCGAATATTTGTATCTGTATAACTATCACACTTAAAAATAATGCTTATAAAATAATTGACCTATGATCGTAAAGTGAAGGATATATTATGCAAATTGACAACCCTGTTTGAGAAATTTCGCGAAACAGCCCGAACGGAGTCGACATACGACGATGGACATTTAAATGTGTATGTCCTCCCATCTCTCTCTCTCGTTTTACTGTTCTCTGTCAAGCTTTCGTTTCTGCATTACTCTGATTACTCATTTTGTATTCAATTTTACAACGTATATTACTTATAATTTTTGGAACTAAACAATAAGAAGTTGTTTTATTTTCATATGTTTTCTATTGCACATGTCCTCAATTTTATACAGTAACTAAACTAATAAGTAGTTTTCCGGAAAAGAGCAAACTCATTTTTTTTCAATTTTTCTTTCAACCAGTCAACAATCAAGAGAAATCCTGGTCACATGCTGGAATTTATACCCAGTAGTGCAGATTTATTTATTTAGATTGGTTGATATAATATAAAAACGGTTGGGAAATTATTTTTCTGTTAATGCTATATCTGATAAATCCTGAAAAAGGTCCATTCTTGTTGAGTCTTTTGAATAAAGAAGAATTATGTGTTTATCGTTCAACTACTAGATCAACATTTTAAATCCACAGTAGCGGTGTTTGCGAATCGTGAATAATTTTACAAATGGCCTAATAAGTCGGCGAAGGTGTGAGCAGCTTTGTTACGACATTTGGTAGCACAGTGCGATTTTTCTGGCTTAAGTAGATCGTATTATCATCAGTTATAATAATGGTTTTGTGAAGGATAGACTATTTTGAGAAAGAAAAGGTGAAATTTTCGAGGCTGGTGCTTCTAAAACCTGCGGTTCAGTCATATTGCTGCGCGGTCATTAAGATGGAACCAGAGATTCACTAAGCAGGTGCCAAGTTAACTACAAGAAGCTCACTAAAGCTAGTGCGACATCGGCGCAGCATCGGAACTCCCAAGGTATGAAAGATAAAGTATCTTTCACGCCATCTGGGTGGAAGGAAAAAATGTGAAAATTGTAGAAACAAAAATCATGTGTCAAACCAGTGCTCTTAAGAAAGGTCATTTAGCAACAGTATGTCCACACAGTGGCGGCTCGTGGTAAAAATTTCAATAGGTTCTACAATTTTTGAAAAAAGTGGTTTTCCTCCCATCGATTTCATCATCCTTTCTCTGCCTTTCGTGTTGAAATATTGGATTTCTGGAATGATTGTCAGAAAAATAAGAGTCACGTACTTCAAGGTGGAGACGATTTTTCCAAGCTTGATCTATATAATGCTAATCATCAATTTTTTTTAGATCGAATTTCTAAGAAAAATCAATAAAACTTACTGCATATTCATCAAATGTTACATCAGGTATCTTCTGTGCTTTTATTCTTTTGATTAAATTAATATCTTCTTCACTTAATACAACATCCTGTCCAGTCTGAGGGTCTTTTACAGTTTTCCAAAAATCAGGATCTTCCATTTTCTTCAAAAATGCATCTAATTGATCTCCAGTTTCGGGTCTCAATATCTTATTACCATCCCAGTCATACCCTACAATGATAAAAATTGAATGAATGTAAAATTGTAGATTTCTAATCAAATGAAGCTGCAAACATGTTAAAACTTATTATTAGGCCAGTCAGTATGGGTCATTTTAGACCAAAAAAAGTAATTAGCAATACGGCTGATTTTTTTATAAATACCTTTAAGTATGTAGATTAATATAAAAAAAAGTATACCAGCCTATGGATTTCCCAACTTGTAAAAAAAAGTTGAAAAACTTTTTTTTTTTTCGAAATTTTTCAATATTTCGACTGGTAAACTTTTTTTTATATAAATCTACATACTCTAAGGTAAAATCAGCTGTATTGCTAATTACTTGTAGTTGTTACCCCTATCGTTTGGCCTAAATTGTCAGTATTGAAAAGTGTGAGAGATTAGAACAATTTTTTTTTAAATATATAACGACGCTGAGAGAAAACGCAAAAAGAACATAGGTAGTTATATGAAATTTAAAAAATGAATACTACAAAACACTTGAGGACATATTTATATGGAAATAACTAATATAGCAGCAATATTCCATATTAAACTTCTTTCCAGTAAATATTATGACGAACACCACTATAAAAATTTTCAAAAATTCTGTAAAAAATTACAGGGCCATATTGAAAATAATTATAATTATATAAGGAGCTTGATAATTAAAATTTGGTAACGAAACAACCACTCCAAGCTAACTTAAAATATGTTATGTTTAGCAATATGAAATGAAAAATTAAGTTGATTATCAATGTGGGAGTCTGAAACGTCAGATGGATATGTAGATGGCATGATATTAAAGACAATCAAAAATAACAACAAAGAAGTGTCACCTGTTTTTTGATATCTTTTTAGATGGACATACAAAATAAATCCAAGAAATCACTTGTTGTCAATTATCTCAAAACAAAAGAATATATTTGAAATCTGATCGCGTATACAGGGTGTCCAGAAACTCTCCTGCCAAACGGAAACTACAGTGATTATAAGTCGATTTCACTCAAATTACCTTAATCCTAAAATGCTTCCTAAGGGAGCTACAGCCCTTTGAAAAAGACGTCATCATATGAGTTTTTTCAAATTATTCAAAAATACTGTTGCTTAAAATATTCAAACTTTGTATAATCAATAAACAGTTACAAACTAGTTGTTCTCTTTTTTCAAATCAATATCACGCACCATGTTTCTTACAAAAAATCATGTTGGATTATAAAAGTAGTTTAAAATTTCCAAAACAATGCAAGCAACCTCATACTTACGACTTTAGTTACAAGTATCTGTACAATTTGTTGATTTTTCAAAGCCAACAGATACAATTTTATAATCACTGTGAGCCGAAATCTCGGCCGAAATTAATTAATAAATAAAAAATTAACAAACTCACAGTATTTGCCGAAAACGGAGTTTTTTTTAAATCGATGTAACTCCCTAACTGTAGCACTTAGGTATAGGGAAGGTTTTTTTTAGAGGTTTTTGAAAATAATATAAATAACATGATGTTCCATTTAAAATAAGCAAGAAAAAAATGATGGATGTGAGCTTTTGAGTCATTCTGTACATGAAAGGGGAGCTTTCAAAAACATGAAAAATCGCAATGAAACTAGACTAACATTTAAATCCTATCAGCCTTATTTACATGTTGATTTTAAATAATACAGGGTGATGATTTCATGAGATTTTGAAATGAAAGTGGCCACATGAAAGAAAAGTTTTAAAATGTAAATCTTCACATTATCTACATTTAAATGTATACTGGCGTGACATTCACTGCAAGTTAACAGAACTATTGTGCCCCACTTCCAAATAAAGGGACCATTGAACTATGGGGAAACACGAATTTTTGACTGATTTTGGGAAAAATCGATAGTACTCACCTATTTTGAGAATAATCCATCAAAAAATGTGCAGGTTATACACAATTTACAAAGAAAAATACAAAAGATTTTTTTCTACTACCGTGTGTAAAGTACGTACTTTAGATTTTCGAGTGCGTAAAACTTTATTTTAGGCACTAGTGCGTAAAGAGTTTTACTTTACGCACTAGTGCGTGAAGAAAAAATTCCAATATGTATGTAGTTAAAGATATCTAGTCTTATAAAAATATAGGTATAATAAACGGATATTAAATCTAAGTTTTTTTCATAAATTGGAGATAGAAACTTATAGAATTCGGTAAAGTATATTCACATTCGTCAAAAGAAAGGCTACTTTACACACTAGTTACATAAATAACTATTTTTCGCCACTTGAGCCATCACTTTTTGGCATGATATTTCATACAAAAAACAGTTTAAACGTATTGCTCTGTACATGAAAGTGATCAACAACATGTGTTCTCGCCTCGGTTCTCGCTATCTATGAAAAAATAATTTTAATAATAATCGCATACACAGATATGCAACCTACAAAACTATCAAGATACGAAATTAAATATTGTATCAGACATATTTTTAGTTAGATTCATTCAAGACAAACCCAAGAACATAAATGAAATTATAAACACATTTTATATATGATGATATCCTTACATTGCGTATTTGAAGAAGGGGAAACAAATATATAATCATTGTATTCAGCCTCCCCCTCAAAAAATATCCAATACTTTGTAATCCACATCAAGTTATTCCAGAAGGGGAAGGGAATATAATAATTGGATTCACCCTTTCCCTTCTAGAATAAGGCAAATGCCTTGCCCTCAAAAGATATCCAATACTTTGTAATCCACATCAAGTTATTCAAGAAGGGGAAGGGTGAATCCAATTATTATATTCCCTTCCCCTTCTTGAATATCTTGAGGGGAAGGCAAATGCCTCCAATTATTTGTAATCCACATTAAGTTATTCTAGAAGGGGAAGGGTGAATCCAATTATTTAATTTTTTTCCTATTCTTGAATAGATTGATGTGCATTGAAATGCATTCATCCCTCTCATCCAATACTTTCTAAGATGAAATTCGAATGCAATAATTAATTAATATTTTAAAAATATCATGATTCTCACGTAATCGTTTACAGCTGGCAACCATGTCACACATTACGCTAGAGCTTCTATGTCATTTGATTTAATTGTTTTCATACAAATTTGTAGCCTGTCAAATATATATTTATAAAAGTGGTAATTTAAACAATATTATGAAGAAACTAACTGAAATGTAATAATTAGCGAGAACACATGTTGTTGATCACTTTTCCGTACAGTGCAATACATTTAAACTGTGGTTTGTATAAAATAACTAGTCCAAAAGTGATGGCTCAAGTGGCGAAGAAAAATCTTTTTTCGATTTTTTTCAGCAAAATATGTATAACCCGCAAATTTTTTGACGGATTATTATCGATTTTTCGCAAAATCAGTCAAAAATTCGTGTTTACCTATAGTTCAACGGACCCCCAAATTAATAGTATATTGTGTTACAAGGGCCAAAAATAGGAAAATATATCTGTGAAATGCAAAATGCTGATCTTACCTAAGTGTTTATACTCATCATACCAATTCATTGGTATATTTCCTACAGTATTTCTGATATCTTCTTCATCTGATGTATCATGACCATTGTATTCATCAATGGATTTTTCATTCAATTCATCGATACTTGTTAAAATATTTTCAAGAGCCTTTTTACATTTTTTTTTCTTCAAGTTTTTATTCTCAGAAATATTGTTTTCCAATGCAATCTCATTATTTACAACTTCATCAGTAGTTACACTTTCTTCATCTTCCAACGAATCACTATCATCAGAAACACTCTCATTGTCTACTGACTGATCATTACTATCATCGGACTGTTCATCACTATCACTAGCATTGCTATACAATCTTCCATCATTGTATTCTTCTGAATCAGTATATGACTCCCCTTCACTAAAATCTTCAGTTTCAGAATTAATGTCATCATCTGAACTATCATCATCACCATTTATAACGTTTAATAACTCCTATGGTATAAAAACAGATATTAGCAATGGCAAAGTTACAAATCTCTGGAAAATATACATCAATTCAGATTTCAAGACTTATAGTTGTTGTATAATGTTTGTTATGAAGTAACAAAAATTTGATCACAATTTCATCATTTGGAAGTGAAAATATTAAAACATGTTTATTGTTTATACAAGTAAGACTACAGGAATTAACCAAAGATGGATTGAAAATTTAAAAGAATATTAAGTAATTTTTAAAAATAACCTCATCACTAGATTCTGTATGAACTTCTCGAGTTTCAATAATTTTTCTTTTGGTTTTTTGTTTTATATCTTTATTATTTCCCATTTTTTCGGTTTTCGTCTTATGATACCATGCTACCTCTTCCTAAATTAATTGGGTATAGTATTCTTCTTTTTTATTTTCACAGATTACGCCATAGACAAAATGAAAGGAGTACGCGTGCTGCATTTTTCCTTCCCCAGTTGAAATTTTTCGGGTTGGCAACTTTGACCGAAGTGTCTCCACCTATGACAAGCTGTCATATAAACGTAATCTTTGTTTTGTATCTTGTAATGTAAGGAAGTGTTTCATGTTTAAACTTTAAACTTTAAATGGCTTTTCAATTTGTGCTGTGGAGATTACTTTCTGCTTTCACAGAATAGGCGAATAGTTAAAACAACAACTTATCCTGAGGTAAGAACTTATTCACTTATCAAGTATTAATCTACATTCTACATCCACCTTTAGTATTTACATATGAACAATTAGGTTTTGTTTGAATATTTCAATTACACCAAGGGGTATAACTATGTTGCACAAGTTTTTGTTGAAGTACTATTCCTGAAATCACAAAATATTTGAATTTGTCCATTATTGACCTAGGTTATAATAATAATAAAAAATTATTAACCACTATTAGAGAAATTCAACTTCTCAGTTGGCTAGAAGGAGCAATAATTGTCAACTTCACAGTTAGTAGTGGAAAAAAATTATTTTTAAATTGTTCTTTTCCATGTAAATTGAGTAGTGAGGGGATCGAACAAAATGAGCAATATTCAACATAACCTAACCTAAGAAACGATAAGTAAGCAAGCAACTTTATTACAATTTATGCTGGTAGATTTAAGAGTAAAGTTGTTCTTTTCACAAAAACCAACATTTTTATTGATTTAAGTATGACATTAGTGATGTGGTAATTGAAGCTAAGAGAGTTATTGAGAGTGATTTGCCAGTTTCAAGTGACTGACCATTAATGTGATAATTAAGTTCTAGTCAATGATGTGTGCAATGAAAGCTAATCACATAACATTTATTGGTATTGAAAACAAGTATTATTGTTTCCTGAAATATTGTATTTAAAAAAGCGCGTTACAGTATATGTATATGCGTAAATGACCAATGCTTTTTAAATGGGGTTTTCATTTTCTTTTTTAGCTACGTAATTAGTATCTAGTTGCCTTGAATTTAGTCGTTTGTTGTATAAACTTTTGTGCTGACAGTAAATTGTCAGACATACGGAAAAATATTTGTTACTAAAAAAAGAGAAATTACCCAATGTTATAATTAGTAATTTGAATAATTGTCCTCATTTTACTGTAAATATGAATTTAAATAATTAGAATTCGTTGATATATATTTGTTCATAGAAAATTCATTTTTATGTTTTTTAATCTCTTCAGAGCACATTCTTCTTATTTTTTCTTCATGTGCTCGTAGATAAACTTTTGTATGACACTTGCTACGCTAGTTCCTTGCATTTTCGCAACTCCTGCTCAAAAGTATAATTTCACGCACTTGTATCATAAATAACTATTAGATTGCATATAAACATATACCTACTTAAAGTGACCTAGATCATGATATTTATATCCCAGGTTACATATCGAAATGATGTTTATTTATTTCAATTTATTAATTCCTGACGATGAAAATGTTACAATATGATATACAACATCGAAACTTATTTCTTTTGAGATTTTTCATGTTTTTTAAATTTATTTTTGCATTATTTGATTAACTTGATATGCAATATGTCCCCCTAAGTTGGAATCATATGGAAAACTTTTTTATTATTAGTTTAAGGAAAAAAAGTTATGTATTCCTCATAAAAAATTCTGCATTATCTAAAACCTAGATTACAGTCATCAAATATCAAATTTTTAGTCTATACGAGGTTTGTCAAAAAATATTAGTTTCACTCAAGAGTAAGGTACCTTTAAATTTGAAAATATCGAAAAATATTACTAAAAAAAGTTGGATATGTAGAAGCTTTAGTATGAGGAAAAATTAAATTTGTTTGTTTCTAGCATTATTATGATGAATTTTATAATTTAGTGTTTGACTGTATTTTATTATATACAAAGTAAATGGATATGCACTTATTCCGCGTTTTAAATGCAAAATTATTAAAAAACATGGAAAATCTAAAAAAAATATCATGTTTTTCGTAATCACAAGAGATAAATGTTCATTCAAAATAGAAACATTAATAAAAAATGAAATAATCTGAAGTTTCAGTTTATATGAATGTAATTACATATTTAAACGTAGTTTTTAATTTTGATCAACTTTTTTCAGTAACATTTTTCGATATTGTCAAATTTAAAGGTTACTTACTTTACCCTTGAGTGAAACTACAATTTTTTACAAACCTCGTATACGACTCCCCGAGGTACCCCTCACGGTTATTTGCGTTGATAACGAATGCACGGGACTCTAAGGGTTAAAGGTACTTTACTCCTGAGTGGAACCAATATTTTTTGACAAACCTCGTATAAGACTGAAGAATTTGATATTTGATGACTGTTATCTAGGTTTTAGATGATGCAGAACTTTTTATGAAGAATAACTTTTTTTCCTAAAATTAATAATAAAAAAGTTTTCCATATGATTTCCAACTTAGGGGGACATATTGTATATTTCTGTTATGGAATTAGTTATTTATTGCTTTTATCCAATAATCCAAAAATAAATATTTTTCAGATGGAAAAATTGAAGCAAAGAGGAAAACATCGCATTCGAGCAGAAAATGAAATAATCCGTAGACGCGAACAGGAAACTCGTTACAATGAATTGTGGAATGGCACAGTAAAGTATTTTGACCATTGGAATAAAGCTTGCACTAAGTTCCAGGAATGGACTTCTCCCAGATATTATAATGAAAATAACAAATTATTATCCGACATAAAGAACAAAAAAGAGAAGGAAGATCAGTTGATAAAGAGAAAAGAGAAACTAAGAAAATTATTAGAAGATGAAAGAAGATCTTATGAAATTGAAATAATGGTACATA
The DNA here is from genome assembly GCA_910591695.1 of Galerucella pusilla. Lineage (NCBI taxonomy): Eukaryota > Metazoa > Arthropoda > Insecta > Coleoptera > Chrysomelidae > Galerucella > Galerucella pusilla. Next base: position 137,022 of record CAJUYI010000418.1, read on the forward strand.
AAAATAGGTATGTGGTTGACAAACCTAAGAAGGATAACTTGGAGGTATCCACAAATGTTTTAAAGGGAATTAACGATAATTTCAAGATAGAAGAAGAAAATAAGAGAAAGCGAGAGGCTGAATTGAAATTATACCAACAATGGAGACGAAATAATCCAATTGTAAGACAGTATGAATCAAAATATAATTGTAAAGATTTGAGATTAAGTTGGTTAGATCAACAAATAGAAAAACAAATGGCAATTGAAAAAGAAGAAGAAGAAAATCGAAGGATCTTGAAAGAACATGAAGAAAAATTGAAATATGAATGCGAAAGAGAAGAGTATGAGAAAAAACAGCTCGATGAGAAAAGAGAACAACTCAAGGCAGATTTGGAAAGACAAATGTCAGAATTACATGAGAAGCAATTAATTTGTAATAATTTAAAATACAAAGAGGATGCTGAATTGAGACAACAAATATTGTTGGCAGACCTTGAGGAAAAATACAAACTAGAAGAACAACGGCGGCGTAACCAAGAATGCGTGTTATTTAATATTCGTCAACATAGAAGGAAGCTACAACAGAAAACCCAAGATATCCAAGAAGATCTTGCACAAGATAGGCGTTTGGTTTCAAAATTAAAAGACTTGGAGTTAGAAGATATTATCGAAGATGAAATGAAGAGAAAGGAGATACAAGAAGGCATAAAAGAGTTTTTAGATATTTTACATCAACAACAAAAATTAGAAATACTTCGGAAAAAACGTATGGAATTCTTATTTGATTCTGAAGCTAAAGCAATGTACGAGATGCAGGAAGAATTATGGAAACAAGAAGAAATGAACCGAAAAAAATTGATTGAGGAAGTTATGGACTCGGTGAAGAAGCAAATAGAATATAATTTGAAAAAAAATAAGAATCATCAAATAGAAATTTTAAAGGAACGCGAAGAAATTACTGGAAACATAGAACAATATCATCAAGAATTGAATAAATTGAAAGAAATTGAACAAAATAAGAAACGCGAAGCCAGATCGGCAAGACAAGATGAAATAAAAGTTAAAATTGCAAAAGAAAAATCTTTGGAAAACCTCAGAAGGAAGGAACTTGACCGAGAATTAGAATCAATTCGCAAGGAAGAAGAAAAATTACAAAAAGAAATTTTAAGGATTCAGCAAAGACAAGGTCCAATTAGACCACCTAGGAGTAGATTGTTTCTTTAAATTCATACATACAATGTCCCCCTAAGTTGAAATCATAGAGAAAAATTTTTTATTATTAATTTTAGGAAAAAAAGTTATTCTTTATAAAAAGCTCTGCATCATCTAAAACCTATAAAACGTTCATCAAATAGCAAAGTCTTCAGTCGTATACGAGGTTTGTCAAAAAATATTAGTTCCACTCAGGAGTAAAGTACCTTTAACCACTAGATTCCCGTGCATTCGTTATCAACGCAAATAACCGTGAGGGGTACCTCGGGGACCCCAAGTTTGAGCACATGTAAAAAAATTTTATTTGAGAAAACATTATTGTGCCAGATAACGATCATTTCTCACAACCTCAATGCACCTGCTTTTATAAGCACTCCTAAGAAACAGTCCAACTTGTCTATTTCAACTAATGGGCTTGTTCAAGAAATTTTTTTTAGTTAATAATAGAAACTAAAACTCATTTTAAACAGATTCCCAAAATTTTAGATTTTTCCACAACGTTTAAGCCCTCAAATTAATTAAAGAAATTGGATTGAACGCAAACGGGGCGTGGTTACCTGTGACGTCACACTGCATATGCTATACCTAACGTTTGAAACGCCACGAGTCGAGAGCTGTGTATTGTGTATATTGTATCGTTTTGTGTAAGAAAAAAAAACGCTGGACTGTTGACTGTACCTACTGTTTCGTTATTTTATTATGAAGGAAGTGAGAAAAAAGTGGTAAATAAATATTATTTGATTCCCGACTGTCCTAACACATCCAAGAATGCACCAGAAAAATATATATACATTCAAACAGGGAGCAGTGGAACAGTTAAATTAAAACCTTGAGTAGTACCGAGATTGTTTGACTGCCATAAAAATAGAGTAGCAATGCATACTTCAAAGCCACAGTCACAGTTTTTAAAAAGTTAAGCTCAGGAAATAGAGCATCTGATGATGATAAAGTAGAGGAATAAAATCAAATGGATATCACACGAATGGAACCTATATCTCGGGAAATATGGGTTCAGGCTTGCATTAAAGGCCCACTCACTAGGAAGGAAGCGCTAAGGCTTGAATGCGCGTGTTACGGGATACAGTGAAAATGTTGTGTGTATGGCTTTCCGCCGTACGAAATTTGGAATGCGCAATCCGCTTGGTCGGAATCAGGATAGTTTTGATTTTAAGCGTGTGCAGTGCTCATCGTACGGGGAAGAACGAAAGTGTATGTGCAACAAGTCTGTACACGTTTCATATTTTTACCAGTACTGTGTGTCGGGTTCAGTATTTTTATATTGGTCATTTTTTCCAAAAAATGAATGATCTAAGAGTAAGAATAATCCGACCTAATGCAGGAGGGGAAATTATTGTTGAAAATTTCAGATCTTCGTAGCTCCTTCCAGTTGCCAAAAATCGCAATGTAGCAGTGAGTCTTTCATGTGGCGTTATAGCTTGCCGCATATGAGTGTTTTCTTTTTGTATTAAAGCAGCCACTAGAGATAATAATTCAAAGTGTCTTGATTCATTCTCAAGTAGTTATGCCAATCTGAGGGATCCAGTCGCAATTCCTCTAATAGATTAATATGAGAATACGTAGCCCGTTTTTGTAACCATGTCTTCACCCATTTTGACCGAGGTTTTCGTTTAATAATACACTTTTCCTTAATAACTACACACGCCACTGCCATTAACATAAGATCTTTTTTCTACGTCATGTCACGCTTCTCACACATCCTCACTCAACAAGCAAAAGTGTCTGTGTGTGGGAAATATGAAAGTACACGTTTACTTTACAGCAAACATGCAGATACTTAACTGCGCATTCTTCCTTCCTAGTGAGTGGGCCCTTAAGGCTTATGTACGTTCCAAAGCGATTCAATGCAGTGGCGAGGGGTTTTATATATGGAAAATGGCTAAAAAGAGGAAATGCACTAGCAGTGAGATAGTTCCAAAGAAATTGTGGAAGGAAAAGACGGAAAACCTATGAACTAAGAGTTTTCAATATCCACTAGCGGTCCTTCTACATTTAGCTCGTCAGAATTAAGTATGTCAGATCCGAATATCTCATTTTATCTAGACACTAATAGGTCAGACGAAATGGAATATTTTTTTTGATAGAAAAAAAAATCCAAAGCTTTATTTGGGAGTTCCGAGTCATTAATTATTTGTTGTTACCTTGTTAACTAAAAAAATGTGAGCTGGACAAGCTTGATATTTTTTTAACATTGAAAAAGATCAAATGGAATTTACCTTATAGGATATTAGGAGACGATTTTGGTGTGGCACTTTCCAGAGTATGTAGCATTATACAAAAAACTATACCGCTATTAGCCAGTTACCTTTAACAATGGTTGCAAGTTAAGAAAAGACTTCCTACTCTCTCCAGACGCAAATATGAAAATGTACAATGTATTATAGATTGTTTTGAAACTTCGATTCAGAAACCAAGTGTGAATTCTTTGTTTCTATTAATGTAGTCCCTCACCATAAAGATATCGACTTCAGGTGAATTTGCAGAATCTGCTTCAATAAATCCAGTATCTACTGAGTACATCTTTAGTAGCAAAAATCACTAACACTTAAAATTTAAAGATATTGCATCTGTAACCAACTTTCTTATGTGAAACGCAGCGGTGTACAGAGCACAATATGCAATGTGACGTCACAGTCGGTTCTGTCGCTTTTTAAGGGAGCTCCATTTTCAACCTCTAATATCTAAGTAGTGGAGAAAGTTCAAGAGTTGAAAATTGCACTACTTATTTTGATGATTCAGTTTCACAAAATAACGTAAGAAAATCCGAGAAAATATTTCATTGATAACAATCCCACAGACCATTGCTTTTGTTTGTTCGGACTTTTTCCATTCCATCTGCATAATATCTAGCCGCTTCATGGTTGGTATAATTGCATACAACATCTTTTATTTCTGTGGTTAAAAATAAGTTGAGCATTTCTATAATTGTATTTGACGATTTGCTGTACTCTGTAAGACCCGGTCGTGCATTTACAAAATTTCTTTCCTTCCGGTAAACGTTTGACTCTGCCATTACATACCAGATTTGGAAATATATTTAGGACCAACAGACTGTATATTATGATATTGGTCTGAAATTTCTTCATTTAAACTTTCCTTGCTTTGAAATTCAAGATTATCTTCAGTTCCTGGAATATGTTCAGTTCGAAAAGCATCGTGTTCACTATCGAAGTCATTGTCATACTCCATTTCAGAATCTGAATAAACAAGATAACCTATCTCCTTTATTTCACGCTGTGATAATGGTCTTTTCCTCTCAAAACATCTCATGTTCGGTGCTGAAATATGCATAATATTTAGTTCCTTCAAATCCCGTGCGGGGTTCCTACGGTACCCCACTTACCTTTTTTAGCTCCACAAACGAAATACAAATTGCGAAATCTCTGTACGAACTGAAAACACCCGCAGTCAACACAGACTAACACATAGCTAAACGCAACGTTGCCAGTTTCTCAAAATAAAGATTATATTTGAGAAATTATGCCTCTGAGGTACCCCGCATTGGGATCTAAAGGTTAAATTTGACAATATCGAAAAAATGTTACTAAAAAAAGTTGATCAGAATTAAAAACTACGTTTGAATATGTAATTACATTCATTTAAGTTATGAAATCAAACAATTTTATTTTGTGAAATCTATATTGTAATTAAACAAAATGACGCGTTTCGCTAACACAGTAGCTTTTTCAAACGTTGGAGGTATAATGAGAAACTTTCTTTTGAAAAAGCTACTGTGTTAGCGAAACGCGTCACTTTATGTTTAATTACAATGTAGATTTTACAAAATAAAATTGTTTGATTTCATAACTTACTATGGATCTACATCAAGTAAAAGCCTCATCTATTCAACATTCATTTAAATTGAAACTCCAGATTATTTTATTTTTTTTACTAATCTTTTGATTACGAAACACATAATTATATTTTAGGTTTTCCATGTTTTTTAATATTTTTTACATTTAAAACGCAAAATAAGTGCATATTCATTTATTTTGCAAATAATAAAATACATTCAAGGTTATAAAGTTAACATTATATTAACACTCCGATGCACGACGGTGGTCTGTCAGAACAAGGGTACTGGCCTCAGTACTGTTTCTTATACATATAAACGAATAATATAGAAATCTGGGGTTCTCAGTACCTTTCAGAAACATACAAAAAAGTATTTTATCTAATTCCGCTATCAAATGTGACACTTTACATTACTCCTTGACGTTAGGTAACGTCACATTTTTCATAACCTTCCTATTGGCGAAAACTACGAAGTGGGCGACATCTGTTAATTTCCTTTCTAACTTCAATAAAGGTGAACAACAAAATCAGATGCCAATAATTTTGTTGTGTCATTTAAAATCTGTGATTTAAAATTTGAGTATAAATGGTAAAGAAATATAGCTATTGAAAGTGCTTTTCTGAGATAAAAACTTTTTAGGTTTAATAAAAATTTTAACGAACTAAACACCTTCACAAACTGTGACAGACTACTGTCATGCCATCAGCTGACCGGCCGCGTGCCTTTGTTGTTCACCCTTATAGCAGCCATATTGAAAAATTCAGTGCCATCTATTGACACGTGATTTTCTCCAATATCAGTTATGAAAAGTAGTTATGTAAAAACTTTACGTAGCTGTTTACGTTTCAACATAGAGATACCACATGAGTTTCAAAGAATAATTTATTAATTAGGTAGGTACTGTCAAAACTGACAATTATTTCATTATTTAAACTGTACAATTAACCCATTATTTTAATTCAATTTTGATATTTATAAACATTGAAAACATTATTCAGGACACAGTTATTTAAAGTAAGTCAATTTTCTGGGTGAATACATCATGGCTCAACTTTCGTTTAGCTGAAATTAGTTATGGAAAAACTGTTGCCATGGCAACGATTG
>CAJUYI010000419.1:0-20463 GCA_910591695.1 Galerucella pusilla
TTGATTCAAGGTATTTTGAATGTAGATAAACTTATCAAATTCAAATAGTAATTTGTCCAGGATCGTACTTAATTTTTCTACTTCTTTAGCTATTGATTTTTGATTATTGGTTAATGAAGTTATAGTTTTATTATAATTATCTATTAAACGTGTGGTTAAAGAAATTTGTTTATTTTCTTTTGAAATGATATTTTTCTGATTGAGACTCTATGGCTTTATCATACCTTTCAGCGTCTGCTTGATCAAGGTTTCCAGAAATTGCTTTTATTATGCTTCCGAGACCGTTAATCAAACCTTGTTTAATTCTATGTGAAGGATAAAGGGTTTGAAATTTTCGTTGTGCTAATTGTATTTGATAATTAATTCCATTATCTAGATTTTCTAGGCTATTCCAATGCAAAGTAGTATTTTGTGACTTAAAAATAGTATTAGTTATATTTTATAGTAATATTCTAAAGTATCTAATTCTAATGCTATAGGGGTTAAGTTATAATAATGAATAAAGTCATGTTGACTAATTTGGACCTTTGCTGGGCCCAGGTTCAGGGGTAGTATACCGGGGTTGTCCGCCAGGTTCTGGATTTTTATTTTCTGACATGTTGTCGTTGATAACCTGTAAGGAATTTTGTTTGTTAGAATTCGTTTTTTGATTTTCCTCTGGATTCGTTTCTGAAGTTGGTTGAATTGGGTTTGCTAATTCTAGTAGATCTTCAAGAGATACAGGTATTTCTGGTACATTTATATCATCGAAATCTGATAATCTTTCTTCGGGTGGATTATTATATAGAGATGCGTTTTCATCGTCTGGGTTTTCTAATCTTCTGTTTACTTCTTCAACATATTTTTCTAAGTCGAATATTTCTTTTGTATGAATTTCCACTCTTGAAAGGGCGTCAGCGTTTGTGTTAGATTTTCCTTTTTTGTATACAATGTCGTAGTCATATTCTTCTAGTTTTAATCTCCATCGTATAAGTTTTGAGTTTGGTTCTTTTAAACTAAATAACCATTGTAATGGTTCATGATCTGATAAAATTTTAAATTTTCTGCCAAATAAATAAGGTCTAAAATATTTTACTGCCCATACTATAGCTAACATTTCTTTTTCTATAGTAGAATAATTTTGTTCTGAATCATTTAATGTTCTAGAAGCAAATGCAATGGGTTTATCATTACCTATGGGTCCTTGCGAAAGTATTGCACCAATTGCAAAATTACTTGCGTCAGTTGTTAAGTTAAAAGGTTTTTCAAAATCTGGGTATTGTAATAATGGTTCATAAATTAGAAGATTTTTACAAGTTTCAAAACATTCGATAAATTTAGAAGTGTGTTCAATTTTTGCATTCTTTTTCAAACAAACAGTTAATGTGTAATACGTGCAAAATCTTTAATACATTTTCTATAACCGAGGAGTCCTAAAAATCCTTTTATTTCTTTAGTTGTCTTTGGTATAGGATAATTTTTTATTGCTGTAATTTTGTCAGGGTTTGGTCTTATTCCGTCGGGGGTTATAATATGTCCAAGGAAGGCTACTTCCTTTTTCAAAAATTCTTATTTGTCTAATTGTATCTTCAAGTTTGAATCTCGAAGACTTTGAAAAACTTTTGTTAAATTGACTAGGTGTTCTTGTAACGAAGTGGAGTATATTATTACGTCGTCCATATATACGAGGCATATCTTTCCTTGTAGTCCTCTTAAAATATTATCCATCACTCTCTGAAATGTGGATGGGCTGTTTTTTAAACCGAACGGCATTCGGACATGTTCATAATGACCATGTTCTACTGAAAATGCCGTTTTAGGAATGTCTTCTTCGGCCATTTCAATCTGATGAAACCCGCTGGCTAGGTCAAGTGTCGTAAACTATTGACATCTGCCTAATTTGTCAAGTAAATCAGATATATTTGGAATGGGGTATTTATCGTCTATCGTTTTTTCATTTATTTTTCTATAATCGACTACAATTCTCCATTTAATTTTACCTGAGGCGTCTGGTTTTTTGGGTACTATCCAAATTGGTGATGACCAGGGTGATTGACTATGTCTTATTATACCTTGGTCTAACATTGATCCAATTTGTCTCTGTACTTCTTCTTTATGTACGTGGGGATATCTATATGACTTTGTATGTACTGGTATTTCGTCAGTAGTTCGTATTTGGTGTTTTATTTGATTTGTAAAAGTCAAGGGTGTATCTGGTCTATGAAATACGTCTGAAAATTTTCTACATAATTGTGTTATTTTTTCTTTTTCTTCTAAATTCATGTGTTCAGTTCTAATGAGATTTTTAATATCTATTTGTTCGTCTGCGTTCTGGGATTCTATTGGTATAACGTCAGCTGTATATAGATGATATTCTTTTAAGTTTATGGAGTTGCTTTTTAAAGGATTAGTTAAAGTCATTGAAATTGTTTCGTTACCGTCATTCATTAATTCAACCCAAGCCATACCATTATGTGCTTCAGTTAGGGTTTCTCTTAAATATGCATTATCAATTTTTTGATTAGGTAAAAATATTGTACCTTTATTTTCTTTAACGGGAACACGAATTGGATTTATTGAATGAGGGTCTAATTGAATGAAATAAAATTGAGTTTTATCTGGTTGATAATATTTGATAGGTAAAATAGAATTTTCAGTAATTAATTTTGAATTTGAAAAATCTATATGTGCTTTTAAAAGTTTAAGATTATCTAAACCGATAAGACCGTCAAAAATCTTATGGAATTTGAAAGTCCAAATTGCAAATTTTTATTATTTTTAAATTCTTTCAAACATGGAATTTGACTAGAATATTCTTGAGAATGAGTTTGAAAAACTGAACTTACTATAAATGGTTCGTGCTTAATATTATTTTTATAATGTTTAAAGCAAATATCAGGATTTAAGAATGATTTTGTTGAACCAGTGTCAATGAGGAGTTTTAATGGGGGGTTTTGGATAACAATGTAAGGTAGTTCTGTTTTGTCACAGAGGGCATTCATTTCTGTTACCTGTTTGTTATTGGTTTCGGATCCAACCGAAAATTTTCATTATAATCGTCCGTACTATAAACAATATCTTCACTTTCATGATGTTCATTTATGTCAGTATTGGCATTGTAATTGTCTTGGTCAAAATTAAAGAGTTCTTCAGAAGTCCAAGCTCTTTGAGGAGGTTGTCTCTGAGGTATCTGTCTGTTGAAATTTGTAGGAGGATGGCGTGGAATAGGAAGAGTACTTGAAATACTCATAGGAGTAGGCTTTGGATTTTGTGTGGGTCTTTGTTGAGGTGAATTTTTATTTGTCCAAACATTTTGAGATTTTTGGGGCTTACCAAAAACTTGTTGATTTGTAAAATATCATTGTGGGGGTAGTTGTCTAGGATTTACATCAATTGGACCTTGGGGAAATGGTCTCTGTTGGTTAGTTTGCCATTGCTGTGGTCTGGAATAATTTTGATAAGATGTAGAAGGTTGAGAAAACTGAGGTTGATGTCTCATAGGAAATTGATGTCTTTTATTAGACGAAGGTTGATGTGGGGGTGAATTATTACCTTTTTGTAAATAGCGGATATTATTTTCTTCTTGTATATATTGTAAAGCGATTGCTAAAGTAGGGGGTCTCATAGCTCTAATTGTTGAACCTGAAGGTTCTTTTAGACCTGCGAGAAAAGTAGTTAAAGCCTGTTGTTGAAAAAATTGTTTTTTATTTAATATTATATTAGGATCATGATTATGAAGATCTATATAATTACATATTATATTCAAAATTTCTAGACATCTCTGATAAAATTGTTGCGGATGTTCATTAAAATTTTGCCTTAAATTAACTAAATCTCGTGTCAATGAGTTTTCATCTCTTTGATCACCAAAGTTTTGTATTAAAATTGTTTTTAAATCATCCCAATCATTATAACCATAAAATGAAATAACTTCTTTGGCTTTGCCAATGATTTTTGAAACTATACCCTGTAATAATAACATATTTTGAATGCAATTTTCATTACCGGCTGTTCTATCGTAAAATTAATTTAATAAAGTTGAAGTTACTTTAATAAAATCATATAATTCACTAGGTTTTCCATCGAAAGGAGGTAAAATACAAAGCGTCTTAACATCAAATTGTGGGACTGCCATTGTATTACTTATGGTTTTCTTTATTTATTATAGTAGAATTGGAAATATTATCAGTTAAATTTAAATTAGAGATTAAGGTTGCTAAAAACTCTGCGGATATATCACTTGAAGGATTATGAGCAAAGGATTCTGACATAAGTAAGTACTTACAGAAAAAGGGCGATGATCAACTTCATGTCCAGTAGACTGTAGATACTGTATTAGATTCTGGATGAGGAGCTTCAACTGCTGTCGTCCAGGAATGTTTTCTATTTCTCTGAAGGCTGAGCTGCAATTGCTGTCCGTCAGGAAAGTTCTTTTCTTGGGTTTTCACTTAGTTTCGAGTTGCACCGTATATTAAAGTTCAAATCGCGAATGAACGTTTGAAAACGACGAGTTTCCACTACTAGGACTCTTTCGCGATCCTACTGACTGCGCCAATTATATTTTAATATTCGAAACTTGCTTTTTTAAAAACAAATTATATTTAATATACTTATACAATGAAACTTATATACTAAGTGTAAAAAGAAAAGATATTTGTTACTACTATGATTTATGCCAGAATGAATATTAATTGTTCTCTTATCCTATTTATAAACTTTGATTATCCTCGAGACTTGCTGAATTTGCACTATCCGTGTTCTAGTTTGACCGCTGTGAATGAATAGTACCATTGTCTTATTAAAATGTAACTCACGCGGTAGACCCGGGTTCGATTCCCCGTGAAAAAGTTTTTTTTTTATTGTTAATTTTATTTTTAAATAATTATTCTGCTTCATTTTAATAACGACAACAGGTAGACGTTTGAAATATTTAGCAGAATATTCATTATTACAGATAATGGTACGGTACTCTTCATGAGGGAGTCCGACTGGCAACATCTACTTAAAACAGCATCGTATATTTAAAAAGGGAAACCGTAGCATTATACAAATTGGACATTCAAGAACTGCACGTTTAGGTACCACAAAAAAATTAGTGGAAACATAAAATTGAATTGTTAAATATTTAATTTGAAGTTATAGTCATCTGTTTTACAACTCGTAGAAATGCTAGAAGATTCTTTTAAGCATTTTTTCCATTATAAACAATTTTCTTATTTAAAAAACAAGAATAAAATCCTTTGATTTTCAAAGAATTAATACGTTATTTCAAACCACAAAAGCGAAAAGTCACTAGAAACCATAGAGAAATAAATAAAACTCAACTTAAATAGCGAGGTTGACAAATGTATTAAACACTTAGCTAAGAAGCAGACCGAAAACATTGGTGCAGCTGAACTTTAACTAAGCGACCCATTAGTGTTATATTTATTTAAATAATACAAAAATATCAAGAGCTCATCCATATCTCAAACGTGGTTATACGAAATCCAAACAAGAAGGATCAATAAAAACACAAAGTCCAAATCACAATTATTTAATTATTTAATTGGTGAACAAAAATTAAATAATTGTAGTTTGGACTTTGCGTTTTTATTGACCCTTCTTGTTTGAATACAAAAATATGTCTAGATACACGGAAAAACTCAAGCATTTATCAATTTTGAGGTAAGTTTTATGTCAAAATAGCAAATACAATAAACGACATACCCAAAAGCCAGATATACGTCACAAACGATGACGCACACCAAGAAGGCTATTGAATGTACCATATCTAGAAACTGGAACAAATATTATAGCAACTATATGCAAAAAAATTGGATAACTGTGTTTTGAGTGCCAGAAGAAGCATTCTGGTTTGCCAAGATGGCCTTGAATCTTACTGTGTATGTGGATTGGCAAAAAGTAATGTAAATCAGGGAGCATGAGAATAGAAGAAAAACTGGTTGAAGTTTAACATTAAAGAACGCGTAGAAAAGTCTAAAACTATCCACAAATCTGGCAATTGTGTCCTCACCTCATCCAACGTGTTCAATTTCTATATTAATCCTCGCACAATACTATAGAGTACCATTTTCCAAATTCTTTTCGGTTAATATGCCGATTGGAATTATAGGGGGAATTAATGGTGTACTTTTTCTCTTGTCGAAACATTACCTTTTTCAAAATTTAATTTCACATCCTTGTACACTTATCAATTATCGATGCACCACCATGAGAGTTATATTTTAAGAACATTGATGTGACACATTATTAGTTTTTTCCAAATGATCTCCTTGAACTAATTGAGGACTAATTTTGGGATTCTGAGAATTTACCTATAAGCTACAGAATCTGTAAGATATAGCATCTGTAAATTGAACCTTTACAGATTTGTAAAATTTGCTATTCTAGAACCAAATATGTGAGAGCCATAGTTACAGATATTTACCTTATAGGTTTCGACTTCACTTCTGTTTATAATGTCAAAAGTCTCACCTCAAAACCATTGAAAGCATTTAACAGCTGTGTGTGTACCGACCTGGTAAACATTGAAACTAATAATTGATATTCTCACAATTTGTAATAAAAGAAGGGCGTGAGTAAACTACTGAAATAATATATTTAGCATGTTATTTTTTTATTTAAATACGTATTTTGTGGAACACAAGGTGAAAATGAAAAAGGATCGAAAATACGTCTCCAGAGCAATTGGAGTTATACTTACTATTCATGGAAAATGATTACATTTCTCACAGTAATACTATAAACCCTACTTTAGATCCCAATTATTTGATAAAAAAGTGGGAAGAGCTAGTGGCGCTATTATTTAAATGCATTGTGAAAAAACTGAATAAATTATTATTACTCTCACTACAAACGGAATTCCTAAATTTTTCTCCATATCATGAGGTCTTAAATTATGAATTAAGTATTGAACACTATTTTTGTCCAACCGAAACATTTGTCTAAAATGCCTGTCTGGCATATCGAACGGATTTAATTGATCCCTCGAGTGTCTTCGTTAGATTCACATATTATGATTTCAGGAAATATGGAAAGTGTATTTTATAATAATACCATGAAAAGTATGTACAAACTGATTCTCATCCTCTTCCAACAGAATACCGGCGAAAATATTTGATTGTCTGTTCATATTAATATCAATGATGGCATTCATATGCTAGATCCCATTAGGTACGGATCGTTAAGTCTTTATATCTATTTCAAATTTAAAAACGTGTTTTTTGTCATCATTTAAAATGTGATAACAAAACTTGTAAAAGTGCTGTCTTTACTACAAAACTGGTAAATATTCTTTCGATTTATTTATTGGTGTTGGGAAACAATAGGCCAGTCATTGAGTTATAGACTGTCTTCTGAGCTGAGATTTATATCTATTTAAATTATTTCTATTGTTTGTGATTTTGGTATCCAGGATCACATCAATATGTCTAACCCCTCACAACCACTGCTATCAAATACCTCCACTTCCCAAACCCTTCATAATCAATCTACCACGATAAACTCTAACTCCCCAAGATCACCGGTATCTTATGCTGCGGCTATTTCAGCAAGACCTCCTCCTCCCCAAGTACCATCTCGTGATCAAGCCATCATTATGCCTTCTATCCCCAACACTGTACTATTCGATTACATCAAAGCTATAGGTAACATTGTTTCTCCCAAAAACGTTCATTTCGCTTCCAGAATCTCTCATGGCCGCATATGTATATATTTATCATCTACCACTCAAGTCGATGAGCTTCTAAAATCACATCAAAACATCTTAGTTAATTCCAATGTAATTCCTATTCGTCGCCTTATTTCCCCCACTAAAAGAATCCTTATTTCCAATGTCAGGCCATCCATTCCTCACCCCGTTATTGAAAAAGCCCTTCTCGACCTTGGCTTAACACTAACTTCTCCTATTTCATACGTCAAATGTGGCTCGCCTGATGACGAATACGCACATGTCCTCAGCTTCCGACGTGTAACCTACGTTCTGCCCACCAGTGATGATTTCTCACTTCAAACGTCGATTCTTGTTACGCATGAAAATACATCACACAGAATATTTATTTCTACAGATAAAATTGAATGCTTTCTTTGTAAACAGGCTGGACACACAGCTGAATCTTGCCCCAACTCTTCCCACGACCTTCCTCCCCTGTTAAACACACCTGTCACTCATGAACCTTCCTCTTCAGCTGTCCCTGCTACTACTGATACCACTTCAGACAACCCTAAATTAACTTCTGAAGTACCAGTCGCTCCCTCCTCTCCTATACCTGGCGAAAAACGTCCCCGCTCAAGAAACAGCATTCCTGACTCTCCACAATCTTCATCACCATCCAACACTCCTCTCGATAATACCAATCCTATGCCTCCTCCAGATTTCACAATACCTAATCCGAAAAAACCTGCCAAAAAAAAGAACCAAAAAATCTAAACTTGCTGACGATGATTGTCGCAGTCTAAGCCCCGAATCCCGTTCTATCATACAGAATCTCCATGACGAGTCTCCAGAGTCCTTTTCCCTTAGTAGCACCCAGCTTATTGCGTTCCTCGAAAATACTTATCGAGTCAGCGACCCTCTACCTGAAGCCAATAAATTTATCTCCGATACTGCCGCCCTACTGGAAGATTTATCTTTAGTGTATTCTAATGTCAACGAAAGATCCTTGAAAAATCGCATTACTCGTCTGACCAACAAAATCAAACTTAAACTTCACCCCGAGCAAAACATTCATCCTCGGGAACCTTTTTCTGACGACAGTAGCTTCTCTGATTCCTCTGTACTATCTCAGTAATAGCCTCATTATCTTTCCATTAATTAATACTATTCTCTCTAATACAATGGAACTGCGATGGATTTTATCCACGCCTTGAAAGAATTCAGAAAATCATCTCTCTCCATACCCCTGACTTCCTCTGTCTCCAGGAAACCAATTTTAAAATCAATCATCAGCGTAACCTAAGAAACTTTGAAGGATATCATTACATCCGTACCAACTGTGTGAGAGCTAGTGGTGGTTCTTCTATATTTGTATCTAGCGACATATACTCATCTCATCTCCCTCTAACCACCAATTTGGAGGCAATTGCAGTCACCGCTTGGTGCCCTAATAAGCTAACCATTTGTAGCATTTACATTCCTCCTGACATCCCTCTAAATGAAGAAGACCTAACCGACCTAATTTTTCAGCTCCCCCACCCTTACATCCTTGTTGGTGACTTTAATGCACACCACACCTTATGGGGCTCCACCCGTAATTGCTCTAGAGGCAAAGCTGTAGAAAACGTAATAAACTCCTCCGGAACCTGCTTGTTGAATACAGGACACAAGACTCACTTTAACATATCCCCCGGCTCCTTCTCTGCCCTTGACCTCAGCTTATGTGACCCCAAAACTGCACTTTCTCTTACTTGGCAAGTTTCCGATGATCTTCATGATAGCAACCACTTTCCCATTATTATATCTAATCATTATATTAAAGAATCTATCTCTAGAAGCTTCTGGCACTTACAAAATGCAAACTGGCCTGAGTTTACTTCTCTTTCTCAAACTTATTTATCCTCAATAACCATTTCTACAAATATAAATGACACTCTAAAAATGTTTACTGATGGCATACTTGCTGCTGCCGACGCTCACATAGGTAAAACAATCACTTCCTCGGCACATAAAGCTGTGCCTTGGTGGAATTCAGCTTGCGAAAATGCCATCCGCGAGTCCAAACACGCCCTTAACAGGTTTCGACGATATAGATCACAAGAAAACCTTCTCCTACACAAAAATCTAAAAGCTAAAGCAAAGTACATAATCAAGCAAAGCAAAAAATCCTCTTGGCAAAACTATACCTCCTCTTTGGATCATAATACAAATCCCAGTCAAGTCTGGAAAAAAATTGCTCAAATTCAAGGCAAGAAAACCAACACCAAAATTCCCTCCTTAATACTTAATGATACTGTTATCTCCGAAAACCAAGCAATTGCCGACTCCCTCGCTCAAGTCTTTGAAGACAAATTTAATAAACGTATCCCCATCTCCATCTCCCCCAATTCACATATTCAGCCTTCCTCCTCTCTTCAGTCAAATCCTCGTGATATTGCGTCTATCAACTCCCCTTTTACCCTAAACGAACTGAAATCTGCATTGTCCACATGTAGAAATTCAGCTGCCGGCCCTGATGAGATCCCTTACATCTTTCTCAAAAAACTTTCCAATCCATCTCTCTCTAAGCTTCTCGATATCTACAACCTTATCTGGAATACTCATCTGTTCCCTGACGCATGGCGCAATTCTATAATCATTCCAATAAAGAAAGCAGATCAATTCACCTTATCGTCTAATTCCTTCCGACCGATCTCACTTACTTGCACAACCTGCAAGCTCCTGGAGAAAATGATCAACAGAAGACTCCTTTGGTTCCTTGAAAAGTACAAAATCATTCCTAATGCCCAATCCGGCTTCCGGCGACATCGATCCACTCGCGACAACCTTGTTCTTCTCCAAACACACATTTCTACAGCAATAAATAATCACCAAGACGTCGTTGCAGCCATCTTTGACATCGAAGGTGCCTTTGACTCGATATCTAGGATTGCAATTCTAAATAAACTTTCCCAATACAATCTCCATGGTAACATTCTATCGTTCATCAATAATTTTCTAAATTGTAGAACATTCAGAGTTTCTGCTAATGGTAAACTCTCCTCACCTCACCCACAAAATGCTGGAGTCCCTCAAGGATCAGTATTGAGCTCTACCCTATTCATCCTCACAATAAACGAACTCTGTGACAATTTTCCTGCACCCATAAAACACGTTCAATATGCTGATGACCTAATTGTGTATTGCCATGGTAAATCGATCTCAGCAACTTGCAAACTCCTTCAAACCGCAGTAAACCTTCTACAAGATAGATCTACTCACTTTGGATTATCCTTATCCCAAAACAAATCCAAAATAATCAAGTTTTCAAGAAGAACATCTTCCCCTTTACCTCACATTTTCTTCAATAACATACCCCTGCCCATTGCGAATCAATGTAAAATTCTTGGAATAACCTTCGACTCCCGACTTAACTGGAAACACCATATCCATGAACTCAAAGACATCTGTATAAAAAGACTAAATATACTTAAAACCCTCAGTCACTTTCACTGGGGTTCCGACGAAATCGTATTATTAAGAGTATACAGAGCTCTCATCCGCTCAAAGCTTGATTATGGCTGCTTTATTTACATGTCTGCCACCAAATCTGTCACTGATTCACTGAACTCTGTACACAATACTGCTCTTCGTCTCTGCCTTGGTGCCTTTCGCTCTAGCCCTGCTGATAGTCTCCACATTGAAGCTAATGAGCTACCCCTACCCCTAAGACGCCAATCACTACTCCTCTCATATGCTGCCTCAGTATCCTCCAATCCTCTCAATCCTGTTCACTCGCTTTTCACTACGACTAATCCCCCTACTTACCCTCGAACAATTATAAAATCTATCCCCCAAATACTCAATCCTTTACTCAAAGATACCGACCTTTCTCTGACCTCCCCGCTCCCTCTACCTTCTTCTCCACCTTGGACCAAAAATATCCCTACAATCGATACCTCACTAACCATTTATAATAAGCATGAATCTCCCACTGCACTTATAAAGAAAGCATTCCTAGAATTACTGCAAAAAAAACCTTATGATTTAATACTCTACACAGACGCTTCCAAAACTGACTCCGGTGTTGGTTGTGCAGTTTCCACGAAGCATGAACTCATAAGCTCCTTAACCCTACCTATAGTGTGTAGCGTTCACACAGGCGAGCTACAAAGCATTTTTCAAGCTTTCAAAAGCATCCACCTACCCCACAAAAATATTGCAATATGCACAGACTCCCTTTCCTCCATTCAGTCAATCAAGTCAATCTTCACTGACCACCCCATTGTCCAGAATATACACGACATCTATCAAACTCTCGTTGCTCAAAATATAACAGTCTCTCTCATCTGGCTTCCATCTCACATCGGCATTGATGGTAACGAAACTGCGGACCGCCACGCGAAAGATGCTACCACTAATAACGACTCAACACACCTTGTCCAACTCGCAACCGACCTGAAGATCCACTTCAAAAACGCTACACAAGATTCTTGGCGACACCTGTGGCGCAATAGTACGACAGCACTTCATGATATCCATCCATCCACTTCTCCTCTCTCCCTGAACTTCTTAACCCGGAGAGAGGCTACTACAATCAGAAGAATCCGAATCAGTCATACCAAACTCTCACACGGATATCTGATGTCTTCAGGAAATCGTCCCGTTTGCCATAGCTGTAACGATATTGTGACCGTTAAGCACATACTGACGGACTGCAAACAATTTGCTGCTATATACAAACAACTTGATCTTAGGCCCAACCTCAAGGAAATGCTTCACTGCCCTACCGAAATCAAGAAAGTCTTACAGTTCCTGAAAGCTACCAACCTATACTGCAAAATCTAATTTAAATATTTGTAAAAAATTATGTAAATATTTGTATTCATTTTTTCTGTGCCAATGACCAGCGCTGTCGAGGCACGTTAAGCAAAAATAAAAAAAAAAAAAAAATATCAATGATGTTAACTTAATAACTTAATAATCACTTGAAAATTACAAAAAAGGTAGAACGTGTCCCGGAACAACTTCAGTTCCTTTTAAGCAAAAATTATGTTAGTAATACATCTGACGTTATAGATCAGGTATGGGCAACCTTTGACATGTTGTGGGCCAAACTTTAGTGTGCAAATACGTTCGCGGGTCGCATTTAAAAGTAGTACATTTCAAAGTAGTGTTGTAGTGCTCATAATTTTTTGCGATAGATATCAAACATAAAATAATACGACAATGTTATTATAATATCAATTTATTAAAATAACAAAATTAAATAATAACATTATAATTAAATAGTTGAATTTGGAATTGTTACAAACTACGAAAGTTAAATAGCGATACCGAAATCAATGAGACACTTGAGCTTAAACTTGGGAAACTAATCCATCGATGTTTGGATAAATTCCACTGATACAAAGACGTAAAGAATTTTCCAAATTATCGTCAGTCAGCCTTGTACGATATTTTGATTTATTAACTTTCATCAGTGAAAAGGTCGGGCCATCCAACCGTTTATATAGGCAAAATGAAGGAATGATCTAGAATCGTCTAGTGTAGAACAGTTGAGAAGAAATAATCTTGTGTTGCGCCGCCAGTGAAGCGACAAACATCGAAGGCTTTGATGTTTGCCGCCTCACTCTTTGATGATCGCCGACACAGGTTTTTATTTTGCAATATGATGAAAAATTCTCAGTTGAACGGGTTGCGGGCCGGATCAAATCATACAGCGGGCCGGCTGTTGCCCACCCATGTTATAGATAAACAATATGCATATTCCTCGGTGGTCGTGTAGTAAGCAAACCAGACTCTCACGCGGTAGACCCGGGTTCGATTTCCCGTGAAGAAGTTTTTTTTATTGTTAATTTTATTTTTAAATAATTATTCTGCTTGATATTAATAACGACAACAGGTAGACGTTTCAATATTTAGCAGAATATTCATTATTATAGATAATGGTACGGTACCCTTCATGAGGGAGTCCGACTGGCAACATCTACTTATAACAGCATCGTATATTTAAAAAGGGAAACCGTAGCATTATACAAATTGGACATTCAAGAACTGTACGTTTACCACAAAAAAATTAGTGGAAACATAAAATTGAATTGTTAAATTTTCAATTTGAAGTTATATTACAGTTTATAGAAATTTTTATTTTCTAGATTTTTTCTTAAGTTGGTCGTAGAAAAAAGATGTTGTTCGACTTGTGTGGATTGTCCATATCGCACTCAAACTTTGTCCACGTGCGATATGGCCATCATATCCACACTAGTTGCCAAACTACTATTTCTATCAAAATATGCCATTTTACATTTAAAAACAACCTGCCAAATATTAAATCAATTTATCCATCCATTTTAAAGTTATCGAATTGAAACATTCAAGTTTTCAAAATTTCAACACCCTGTATTTCGAAAAGTAAATGTGCTAGACCCCTTAATCCTCATATCATTTTGTTCAATTATACGAGAGAAATCTACATGCAAACCTTGTAATTACCCTTAACATTCGAGATGCTTATACCATTTTTTGCGCGATCGTATTGAAATAAATTCCGAATAAAATAATTTAAATTTCTTCGAAATGAACGAAATGTCAAAAGTGACATTTATACTTCTCGATCAGTTTAATAGTATGTATATTCTTCAACGAGTGCAGAATGATGGCTATTATTCACGCGAATGAAGTTTCCAAAACGAGGGAGCGCAGCGAGTGAGTTTTGGAATCATCCAACTGAATAATAGCCATTCTACACAAGTAAAAGACTAAACTTTCTCCACGACTAAAAAGAAAAAACTGAGTATCGAACCTCGATCGTCCGCGCCATAGTCAACCACCACTAGGCTATAGAGCATATTTATAAAAATGTAAAGAGTAAATATATAAGTATACGTAACTCATATTTTTAATCGGAACCCTTACATTTATAAATGAAATTGATTCCGGGAGGCGTACATATTCACTATTGTTACTGTTGTTCATTTTTTTCTCTTATAATACGTAAAATTATGATTTTATCATTATTTTGACGTTTCAAACGACGCGCTGTCAGAAGCGATTCTTAGGTATTTGACGTTTTAAAGAGACGATTTGATTTATTCATTTTAAGTCATTTTAGCGTGAATTCTGAAAATAATAGAATGTGATTGGCTAACGAGAGGGAATTCTTTTTATTATTCACTGGTGTGAAGTATTTATATCATTATCCAGATAAATATGTAAAAATAATTTGTGCTTTATTATTTAGTCGTGGAGAAAATATATTTTGCATTTTGGTGAAATTGTTTTTATGCTATTTATTACTTTTCGACGTCTGAACGGTAAGTAAATCACTTACCGACGTGTTAAACACAACCTACCGTCCTGACAACCGATGCTGAAATAAACAAAAAAGATCAATCGTGCAAAAAAAATTATGGATATAATAGTAGAAGTTTATCCGAACAAATTCAAGTAGATCACTAGAACTGCGAATACCAGCTTTGCATAGAATTTTAATGTAGCATCGGTGGTTCAGTGGTAGAATGCTCGCCTTCCACGTGGGCGGCCCGTGTTCGATTCCCGGTAGGAGCATATGAATCGCTGCTTCGTAAACGAGAGAGAGACTCATGAGAGAAAACACGCACGCAAGTAAGGCACATAACGAAGCAACGTAACATAACGTAACGTAACGGTCAGCAAAAATAACCTGACGTAAAGAACTGAAGTTCCAAAAAACTGAAAACTTTAAAACATTCACACTAATAATACACGAAAAATGATAATGATAATAAATAATAATACAACGGTCTGTACCACACCCTGTACTGCTTACAGTGACAGACGTCCTGCCCGTAAATATTTACGAATCTGTAAGTAACATGTGAGGTAAGAATCGCATTTCCTGTAACTCTTACAGATTTCGGCTTATAGATCTCACAGATGTTGTCAGAATTACACCATTAGTTAGATTTTTATGCAATACTTAGATGCTATTCACTCTAACCGTTGGATTGATTGAAGAGGGTCGCAACACTGGCTTCCTCGATCTCCAGAATTTAATCTATGTGATTTCTGGTTCCAGGATTACCTTACGTGATTTATTTACAACACACCAATAATGGATATCAACGATTTTTAAAATCGAATTCAAAAAGCGCGTGATATGCCTGAAATATTTGATCGTGCTCGACGATCGATGAGACATAGAGTACGTTCATGTGTTTTCGATAGAGGCAATCATTTTTAACATTTATTTTGAATCACATTTCATTCTTGTATTTTTCATCTTCAGCGTTTCTCACTCTCCCAAACAAAGTTTAAAAAATATTCACATTTGTGGATGAATGTGGAAATTGTGAATAATAAAACTAGATACTTTTTACTTTATCCGTATTCTATTTTTACAAACGAATGACGCACATGGGTTCTTAACAATTTTCACCACCTCGAAATAAGTTTCATTCAAAATAAAAACCTATAAAACAACCGGAAGTTTATTAAAGCCAACCAGAGTTTTCTGCTGCAACAAATTACGGAAAGTTTTTGAAACTTTTCGCTTAGCTTCATTTAACATGTTTAATTGTAAAATCTCTAAAGCAAACATGTTATGTAAATTCCACCGAACAATATTTCTGAATTACACTTGAACTGATTTACTTTATGTGACATAAACTTTTTACCATCATTAATTTCATCTTCATCTCTTTACATTCATTTATTAAATAATGGTACTTAATTATTTTCTTGTAATAATTTGTTGCAGAAAAAGTCATATACAGTAATAGACATTGTGAGTTATTAACCGTTACGAGCAGATGTTGTTTGGTTCATTACGTTTTAGTTTTAATCAAGAGTTTACGAAGTAGACACAGACAAAGTACTTCATAATGATATTTTATTTGTACTTCAACTGTCGTACAAAATATTTCTTATACCTTTTAATGGGTTTATTCTAGATACAAAAATATTAGCTGAAACCGCACTGTAAATTTTCAAGGTCGAGAGATGTTACGGAAAAGCTATACTGTACGGTTTTGATGTAATTTACATCGATGTATAATAATATTTTCGCTGATAGAATAACGCCGATCAAAACGAATTATTACAGAATAAAAATATAAGATGTTTCACTCCAGGGCGGTTTGATTCAAGTTGCCTTCCCAAACGGACGCCGCTCTCATAAATTATGTTTACGACTCGCTTTTGTTGTCAATAACGAGACCGGTAAATACCAGATAAGTTTGAAAAGCTTATTTTATTTTAAGATATTCAGGGGTAATTAGAGAAATATATATTTAAATTAATAGGATTCTTTATCACAAAGGTTTATTTTTAAATGTTAATTATTTCGAAAAATGTTCGGGATATGAATTTGAAAAGGTAAGTAAAAAATAAGCTTGAATTTTTAAACTGAATCAATTCACAGTTTTTATCCAGCATCTTAGTAATTTTGTGATACTTATTGATAATCTAGCAGATATTTATCACAAATTTAATTAAACATACTCATTATCCATCAGAATAATAGGGCCACTAAATCTTAAATTTTGATCTTTAAATAACGCGTATTTTTTGGATTGACGAGGTTAAAACAGTGAAAAGAGAAGCAGCTGCAGGATACCTTTATTAAACATTTTTATAAATGTTGTAAAATACTAAGTTTGGAGTTTGGTTTATGTGTTAAATTTAATTTATTGTCTTTCAAATATTTACATTTGAAAGTAAAATATATACGGACTCTGGTATAGAGACTGGTATAATATTACATGGATGATAAAAAAAATTCAGTAAATTCGTTCCAAAGGAACTGACCAATTCCCCTTTGGTTTGCTATAGAATTGAATTTTTGTATTTTCTTGCGTAATGTACTTGTTTATATAATATCCTTATTATAAAAATAAATCCGTAATTCTGTATAAGCATATAAAATAGTTAGTGTTTGCTTTTGCTTTTAAAGAGAAAAATATTAATATGACTTTTTGCTCATTTCAACAATTAATTAATAAGTTTAAAAAATCTATACAACATAAATATAAAACACGAACAACCAATAGACACCATTCTAAAATAACAGCGCTCGACGGGCGACGTCCCGTATAATATGCCAAATTAAATGCAAGTAAGGACGTAGCGATGTACTGTAGCATCCAAGTCACCAGACCACCAGCGACATCGGTGCTTTACGCGATAAATTCGAACGTGTGAAAAATCTTATATTTTTATTCTGTAATCTTTGTCAAAACATTCGACGTTAGGAGTGTTTTGACACTGTTATTGAATTGTAAATTTTCAGCAAATAAATCAAAATGAACAATATCATCCCATTTTTGGC
The DNA here is from genome assembly GCA_910591695.1 of Galerucella pusilla. NCBI lineage: Eukaryota > Metazoa > Arthropoda > Insecta > Coleoptera > Chrysomelidae > Galerucella > Galerucella pusilla. The sequence continues at coordinate 17,925 of CAJUYI010000419.1, forward strand.
ATACGGTTTAAGTTCACATGAGGCAAATTACCGAAGGTGTATTAGCAATATTGAAACAAAAAGATGAGCCAAATTTTAGGTTATAATTCGAAATAATGTTATAGGAATTATATGCGTATAGAAAGGAATATATTGCGCGATTCACAGAATCCGTTTGATATAACGGGAGAACTTTTCATTGCCTATTATGTGCTAAATAAAGAAATTGCTAGAGAATTAATTTGTTACTTGGAGCCACATGCAAAAAATCCAGGAAATAAAAAATATGGTGGAATATTCTGCCAGGATTTTTGAAGATTTTCACCATCTGTCACTTGATGTCTTTGACGTTTCGTGTGAATTTTTTAATTAAACGTCAGTGTGCATCGTAGTTTTTTGTTATATTTTCCTATTTTTTTGTTTTCGCAACATCGTTCTAGTGTAGACGTACTTTTCGTGAAAACAAAAATTGTGACGAATATAATTCCACCATGTCTGATTGAGTTATATTAATGAAGAGAAAATGTACCGCTTCCAATGTTATGAGCCATTTGATAAAGAATAAAAAAGAGGAATCAGTATAGAAAAACAAACACTATTGGATTAAACATTTACATCAAAATAATTTCTTCCCAAGTTTCACTTTTTTTGTTCATCCTTTGGATCCCTTAAAATCCTTTGATTATAATATTGTTATATCAAAATTGAGCGTCGTCTTCATTGAGAGTCATTTTACCAACACTACAAACTAGAAGCGACACACGTGCTGATCGTAGCCGCACAACGCACAACGTAAATATTTATGATGACAGGTGCCGAATTTGCGTCGAAAATATTTGTGTCGAACGTACAACGTAATTTTGTACTAATGTGGACGCGGCTTAATAGTCTTGTGCTCATTACCTGCCCTTGTTACACGATATATACTTTATAACGCCTTGAAAAGTCCGGAACCATCTTGTGGAATTACAAACTCAAAAAGAAGGGCACCACCAAACAAATTGTTTACTGAGCAAGGTAGACAAGGAACTCTCAACCCGTCTAGAAGCTCTGAGTGCATAATCCTGGACTGGAGACAATGCTGACATTAATACATTAACACTAGTAAAGAAAATGTTAAGAATGATATCTACCTTGTACTGATGAGGCGCAAATACGCCGAAACGTTATCTTATTGGAGGTTAGGTGTTTGTTCATTCCTTAGTTTCCACAAACCCTTACGTCATAAAAGATTACCGTGATGTCATTATATTATTAACCCGGTTTGCGTGGTTAAGTTGAAAGAAAACTGGATTTTGAGAAAAGAGCTTGTTATATCAATAGAACGATGCCCATGCGTTTCAAACTCTACGGTCGGTAAAAAAGGAGCATGATCTGTATATATGATATATAATCTAAGCCAAATTTACAATGTTGTCACAACAGAGACTGTTAATTTGAGCCCGATTCCAGCCCAGCCCTACTTTTTGTATATGATATCGGTTGCAATTGCAAGGGGGACCTGTCTCGTGACCCTGGGCTCGCAGCTTTTTAGTTACATCTCTCGTCCTACCTGTAATTGGGCGTTTGTTTGAAGAAGTAGTCATTACCATCCGAAGCAGCAGCTTCTATTCTTCTATCACTAAAACCACACAACCACGAAAATAAAACGCTCTCGCAACACCAACTGAATCAGTAAACAGTACAAAGAGTGGGAGGAGCGAGTAGGGAATGTTACCCGGTTCTTCCCTGGTATCAGCACTCAGACCTGGTTTTTCCCCTGTATGCCGATTATTTGAGTTCATTTGGCCTGGTTTTACCCAGTTCTGGTTATCTTATCGGATCCAGTACCCTTCAAAATATGGGATTCCATCGTTATCTTATATTCGACCAAAAATCGAGTTTTCCCCTGAGCTCTTCACGTCTTCTTCATCGTTTGTAGTAGATCTCAAGGTAATAGTTCAATAGTATTATAACGCTTCACAAAGTCTTTGAAAACCAAAGAACAAAGACACTTCACTAAGGAGCAACAATCTCTTCCTTGACTATATGCCACGGAGGATATTGAATTACACTTCAAAGTTAAACATGGTTGGTATATCTAGAATAGAACCAACCATTTTAGTTTGCACTTCAAGGACAAAACACTTTTTCTTCCGAATAATTTTCTAGCCTTTATGTATTGAAAGTTTCAAACTAAGAATATAAAGAGTTTTCTTTAATCCTGTCACCTTTATTCGTTTAGAATTCTTAGATCGAAAGATAAATAAATACATTTTCTTGCTGAACTCTATATTATTAATAGGAAGTGTATGGGAATGCCTGAATGACAGTGAAAAATCTCACATTTCACGAAAACTGTTCTATTTCTTTAACGCAAACGTGCCTGTCCATTTAATAGACATTCTTTGTAATACTTCGAAGGCGGCGAATATTATTTTTGATGGAAAGTTGGGCGGTCTTCACTATAGTTTTTTTTTATTTTATTCGACATACTTTATTAATGACTTTATGAAACATCATTGTCTGCAAAGAATAGTCAATAATGGTCAAAAGAACTTATGAAGGAGATTTATTATTG
>CAJUYI010000419.1:20563-62275 GCA_910591695.1 Galerucella pusilla
CGTCGTCTGACTGAAAAGTACACTGCCAGGTCTCGATATATTATGAACGTACTGGTTATGTCATCAGTCTGCTTGAGCGCGAATTTTAAACTAATGGCATTTTTATTCAAAAAAAATGTCTCTCGATAGGTAATTTCAAGCAGCAAATACACAATCTCCTGTGTTCTTATACAAAATTATGTTGCACAAGTTGTTGTTGAACTACTATTCCTGAATTCTCAAAATATTTGAATTTGTCCATTATCAACTTAGGTTAATAATAGAAAAAATTATTAACCACTAATAGAGAAATTCAACTTTTCAGCTAGAAGAAGCAATAATTGTCAACTTCACAGCCGGTGGAAAAACTTATTCAAATGTGCTGGAGACAGAGAAACAGTTATTCCAGCCCACTGTTTAATAATTAAAGTTATAACGTTGTGATAGATCTGACTGTCGGTAACAATGGAATTCAAAACGTTGTACTTTCATTTTACTCTTATTTGACGTGAACTGTTCTTATAAGATGCACACAATGAATTTCCCGACCGTAACACAATCGATCGTCAACTCTCGCTTGTCCACCACAGAGTGGAAAATACGTCTTGCAAGGGTTGACTCTAATCGGACAAGAAGAATAGGAAATGGCTGTGCAGCCAGTTGGCAGACTAGCTATACACGATGGCTCTTTTTGGTACAACAATAAACCTGTGTACATGAATATTTCTTGCAAAGTTTGAACATTAATTAAACTTGGTGTAGTAATAGTTATTTATGCATCAATGGTACTAAGAAGTAGTGCATACACACTTTTATGTCAATAACCAATTTTTAATTTTCACCTGCCAGATTACCTTGACATTATTATTGTCTTTTGTTGCTAAGGAGATAAGTATTAAGATGTTTAATGTGTCAAAGTCAACGAAATTACACAAGAGGTTGAAAGGGCACCGCAAAACCTGTTATGGTTGAAATAATACCCTTCTTGGTGTGCGTCATCGATTTTTAATGTCCTTCTAACACATTACATTGAAAGAAATGGGAAAAAAGGCAGGTCTGTGATTAATCCTAATCAAAATATCACAATAATGAACCGTTTGAATGTATTACTTATGTATTAAATTAAGCCTAGATACACGGAAAAACATCATCATTTTGAAAGTTCTCAAGTATTTTCAGTTAGAAAAATAAGCTGATAATTATTAATTTCACAGCCTATTCGACTTTAGCTGAATACCATCCTGATGATTTTATTTATCAATTTTAAGGTTATTTATATGTCAAAATAGCAACTAAAATAAACGACATGCCGAAAACCCGGATATACGTCACAATCGATGACGCACACCAAGAAGGGTATTATTTCAAACATACCATGAAAATCCAGAGACTCATACGACAAAGAATATGTGGATGTCAAAAATGCTGTAGAAAACATTAACGATACTGCGCTGTTGTACTTTGAAGATCTATCCGAAAATTTTCCCCGATCTCTCTGTGGGCTGAATATATGCTAAATATTCGATAATGAAGATGATTTTTTGTCGGCAACTAATTTAGCAGAAGCTGGAGCAACTAACTATAACTACGCTGAAGCGCCATAGTGGATAGAAGAGTACCACAGCTGCTGGAGGATATTTAGAGAACAGCATATCCACAAAAAATTAGGTTTCAAAAATGTTAGCTGGCGTACCATCTTGATCTCGCATTTCTTCACAGAAACTGAAGACCCAGATAATGAATCATAAGCCAACCTTTGCGGAAAGAAATTTGGCTATCAGCAGTAACTTCCAAAATTGCCAATTCTATGTAGATACCACCAAATCTATATTTTGTTAATAAAAAATAAAATAGTCGAAAACTGTAATTGCGTCTTGATGCCGGCGCTGTTTAAAAATACATAAAGATATGTGTATTTTTAATAGAGTTCAAAAATAACATACGGTCGAGCATTATCGACTAAATAGAAGAAAATGAGTCCAATAGCAGCAGGATGAAACAAAAGTGTAACATTATTAATAACTTGTACGTAAACAGAAATTTCAAATTAATATTTTACTTATTTCGATTTATTTTGTCTGTTTCAGTTTTAGCCATTGAATTTATCTATTATCTTTATTAACGGGTTAGGGCTCTTTTACAAAACAGATACAATTATTCAAAGATAAACAATAACAAAATAGTGAATGAATTCTAATATACATATTGTTATTAAATTTTTATAACACGAAATAGTGCTCCCTTGTATTCGGTGACGTGGCTCTGGCATTGTGTATTAATTTGATAGTGGCAGTTGTCAGTGTTAATAATTTATGTCCGCAAATGTGAAGCTGCCACATCAAGGAAATAATGTTACATAACTGAACGTCTCATAAGGTTAATTTACATCATAAACAACAAATCAAGAATAGCTCCGGTATAACCACTATAATTTGTTTGAAATTAACTTGTTTAATTATCATTTTTTGTAGATTTAAAATTAGTCCTTTGAGTATACAGATAAGATTAAATTAGAACTAGAGTGGCTCTTTGTCATATCCCACTGCGACCTTTGCAGATCTATTGTAGTCCTCCCTAGATTTAGATCTCCATATCTACCTTTATTATTTTTATTAGACCTATTAGCTGGATACCACCTCACTTGCTTAGCTCTCTGCCTCCGATTTTCCTTCTCCGAATATGTGAAACCGCTCTCTTGCTAGGCGTTCCCACTCACAGAGTATGTGCTCCGCGGTTCTTCCTGGCCAATTGTGTGCATAATATGTTTCCTCAGTCTACAATATCCGGTCAGCATTCCCACCATCACCCACGTCGTTTCTCGACTTTGGCATAGTAGGTCGTTTGACAGTTTGGTCGACTGGCTTTTAAGGAATAATTTAGCGTGCCTTCGAGCTTATAAGATTTGGAGCTTTTGTTAAAACTTTTTTGGGAGACTGGCTTCATTTTAATCAATGCTCATTTAATAATATTCACATCAATTTCGTTTGAATCTAAAATTAGACGAATGAAGCCATGTACTGTTAAATCCTCTGTAAGTTCTATGGAATCTAGTTTATTGAGGATATATTCAAAAAATTCGGCTTTTCACAAACGGCTGAACGATACTGACACTGTACTTCGAAGATATAATTAACATTTATTGCTCTCCACCAACGCCTTAGAGAAACTGACTCAATAAAAGTACTAAAACTGGTTGGCTCTCGGGTGTTACTTATGCCCGGTTTCACAAGCTAAAAAACAGTCCGTTGAATCGGCCGATCAACCGTAAATCGTAGCTTTCGTGTTGCACCACCCAAAAGCTGTCCGTCAATCGATTGATTTTACGGATAGAATTAACCGACCGTTTTCGGGCGATAATTGCAAATACGGACCGTTTTTGGTAATAACCTCGCTATTTTTCTAATGACATTTGTTTGATTTTGTGGAATGGAACGAATTCGGCAATATTTTCAATATCATTTTTGTAGGTGGTATTACATTGCGATTGAAACATTACGGAAAATTACACATTACACAAAAGACCGAGATGTGATTCATTCAATTTATTTAACAACAAACAATTTAAAGCAAGATACCGTTTCTGTAAAGAAACAGTAAACCAGCTATGGTTAATTATTGGAGAATATTCAATACGTTCCGAAAAAAATAATGAAGTGACTTCTATGAATCAATTATTATTAATAACGTTTGGAGGTACTATGCCACAGATTGATTTCAACAAGTAGTGCTCGGTGATCATATTATTGAGATACATAAAAGCACAGTGTGTAGAATAGTGCATCGAGTAGGGTACTACATAGCTTTATCAAGTGGAATGCCTAGAACAAATGAAGAAATTTCAGAAAGAAGAAACAGCAGTTTTAAATTTGCTAGATTTCCTGGTGTTGTCTGAGCAATTGACTGCACCCATATAAAGATTTTGTTAATAGAAATCGTAAGGGCTGATTTTCCATCAATGTGCAACTGATTGGTGATATAATATTGAAGATTCCAGATATAGTAGCAAGCTATCCGGGATTTGATAGGCAACGGAGGGTACATGTGCACAAACCACTTAATGACACCACTGGGTAACTCCTAAACACAATCCCATAATAATTATCAAAACTCATATATTATTATCTGCTAGGAATGATATTGAAATACTGTTCGTAATTTGGAAACGACGCTTTCCTGTTTTATCTGTGATAATGCAAATATAGGTTGAAAATGTATCAAGGGTAATCATTGACACATCTGTATTACATAATTTAGTAATAGAAAACGATAACTATTTTTGGAATTGATTGGGATCAACATATTGAAAATAAAATTGAAGCTGAACATCAAAATTCTGAATTGGAACGAAATGAGAATGCATTACGAATTCATTTGATTAACACTTTTTTTGAAATTCGAATGTAACAAATATATTTTGAGCTAACTTCAATTATATATAATACAAATGTAGCATTACATAAATTAATTACCATTGAAGTAAATTTGCAACTATACTTATTTTTAAATTCAATTTCTTTTCTTTTTTCTTTCCATTGACAATACGTATAATGTAGGGTTATAGTTCAAACGCTCACTTCACTTCACATTCAACGGTCGGTTCAAATACCAACTGTAAATTTTTCTGGCGCAACTGCTATTTTGAAAAATCGGAGAATCATCGATTAATCGGTCGATCAACGGTTATTGTATCGACTGTTTTTACGGTCGGTTGGTGCAACCGGGCATTTTAGGGTGTACAAAAATTATATTTTAGACGCAATTGAATAGAATCCGGAGGTTATTACTAGAGGACTAGTGGCTATGTATCTTACAATTTCTAAACCCTTCATATGGAATATTATTCTTAAAGAAAACCTCTATCCGTGACACTTTCAACAATATTTTTTAGCATTAATGTCTGGATAGGTGTAATCGACAATCAACTACTGGGAGCAGTAGAGTTAACCAGAAAGGATAACTTCAGCTTTTTGCTAGCAAAATTAATAGTTCATGCACAATGTTTGTCCTGCTCAGTTTAGTCGATTAGTTCGTCAATATCTTGACACCTCGTATGGAAATCTATGGACGAAAAAAGCCAGTCAATTGGCCTACAAGATCACCAGACTTTAATAATTGCGATTATTGTTTTTGGAGATTCTTGAAATCATTATTTTTTTCCTATTCTAATACAAAATCTTATTCAACTGTTGGATAGAATAGAGGATGCAGGTAATGAAATTCAAATATATTTCCAGATAAAACTCAAATTGATTTTTCTCGAAAACAGGAGCATATTATTTTGTAGTTTCTGACTAATGTGAAAAATTTGTCGAAAAACTGATACACAAAAAGTTTAACCACATTTATCCGTCGAACGCTTGTAATAGTGATAAAAAACGCGAGTTTATAGTAAACAATTTATAGAGTATTATTACAGTTTCCTGTAATATTGTCGTATTTAATAAAGCAATAGATACCGCAGAATAATAATTATTCTAACGCTTTATGGTCTTGAAAAATATTTTTCAAAGATAGTGATTGTTCAACTAAGAAGCAACAACTACTTCCCGGACTACAGGCACCGACGGCTATTGAATTACACTTCAAAGTCAAACGGAGTTGGTATATCTATATACAAGATATTTAACACCAACCATTCTGGTTAGCAATTGGAAGGGACAATATAACATGTAGACCGGTTTCGGCGTATTTGTACATCAGTACAAGGTATATGTTCTCCGTCCGCGAGCTCAAAGCCTAATCACGGACTGAAGAATAAACTAAAATCATTATCAATACATGTCTTCCAGTAACGGAAGTGTAAAAGTCGTGACAATAGCGACATCTTCATTTCCAACTGTAAACCAATATTAAATTAGAATTATTCAAGAATATCGACAAATAACCCCAGAAATGTTGATGTTCTAATCGTCAGATGCCTAAAAAGCATAAATTTTGGTTTCCAGATATTCCCATAAAAAAAGCCGAGGGGTGTAAATTGGGTGACCTGAGTGGCCATTCCAACGTTGGGCGTCGTCTACCTATCCGCCATACAGGATATGATTCGTCTGACATCTAGAGTGTAATGTGGAGGTGCAACTTTTTTTTGAAACGCTAGCAAAGCTTCTGACATGGTATCATTATTTTCTAGTATTCGTATTATTTCGGGATCAATAACTTCTCTGAGTAATTATAGATGAGACTCACCGTTTGAGTTTCCCTCCATAAGATATTGTTTAACAATATGGTCACCAAAAATGCTACATCAGACGTTAAATTTTTGTAGTGTTTCACTATAAAACTCCCGCGTTACGTATTGGTCGTTTTCTGTGCAATACTCACAATTATGTCTGTTTACCTTACCATTTAATGCAAATTAACATTCGTCGGAAAAGCAATAAAGCTGGAGTATCGTGTTAATCAACTCACATAACTGTTCACGCCTGTCGAAATCGTCTTCATGTAACACTTGGACTAATTTAATTTTGTAAGGAGGGAATTTGTATTTATATAAAATTCCGAAAACACTGCTGCGAGAAACATCCAATGCCCTAGAAAGTTGTGGTATTGACAATGCAGTAATGTATAGGGTGTTCCATTTAAAAATTGGGGTGGTGACCATAGGGGTGAGGGGGTTGAAGTTATAACGTCTACATATGTCGTGCCCCTTTACATGATTGTTTACGTGTTTCTTCATTTTTTCATAAAAATGACACAAAATTATGTGGGGTCGATAGTTTTTATTAAAATGCTTTGCTCTGCTCTGCTTTGCTAACAGTGCAAGCAGAATTTATAGCTCATTAGTTTGTTCCCTACTTTATATTTTTCCTCTTTTTCATGTAACAAAATGAGGCTAAGCTTGATACTTCCTTAAAATGCTTCTCTCAATTCTCACCCTCTTATCGATAGTAAAAAGAAAAAACCTTTTAACATAAATAAAACATTGAAATTCAAATTATTAAAAAAGAAATCCAGAGTAAATGGAGCGAATCGGAACGTTAAAATATTTTTGTGTTTTGCTTAAAAAAAATTTATTTTCACGATCCATTAATTTTCATTTTTCTCGTTTATATAGGACAAAAAACTTGATAATTTTTTTGAACTGTATAATGTTAATCTACCTATTTATCTTCAGAGTCTTAAGTACAGTTTTAACTTGAATGTGTTGTAAATCATACTGTATATCCCGACAAATGGTCGCTAGTGTTAATAAAACCTCTTAACGCCACATTTCTGGTAATATGCTTCTTTTGTTTTTTTAGTCATGGCTTAAAATTATTTATATACGAGGGCTGTATTTTATGGGACTGTCAACAACTATCAAATGTCAAAATTAATTGTTATGTTTAATCAACGCCAAAGTTTCAGACCGCTTCATTTAAAGCTGTAGCTAAACTGAATTTTCAAAGTTGATGAGCTAGTTGAACATTTATAAATCAATTTTTTTCCTTCAATTTTCTAATACAGTTGGTTTTTGTTTTCGACAATGTAGCACTACATCAGTCGACGATATCTCATTAACAACGGCAGTTACCCAGAAAAAAGTCGATGTTTTTCGTAAGCTGATTCAAGATCGACATTTTACATATCGTGAAATTTGAGCATAATTGAGCAGCTCAAAAAAAATTACATGAAAATATCTGTGAAAGAAAAAGAAGACAGAAATGGTACTCTTTACGAAAAAAAGGAAGCTTGCAAAACATCAAGTGCTAAAGCTCCTGAATACCGAACTTAAGTTCTCATCAGAGGTGAAATATCTAGGTGTCACATTTGACAGTAAGTTAACATGGAACTCTCATCTAGAAAACAGAGTAAAAAAAGCATACATTTCTTATGAACAGTTTTGCAGAACCATCGGCCGTACCTGGGGAATGTCACCCAGGGTTACTGCCTGGATCTACACTGCCATCATCAGACCTATGCTAACGTACGGCGCGATTGCCTGGGGAGTTAAAGCAAACCAGCCGACAGTCGTCCGTAAACTGGATCAAATTCAGAGAACAGCATGCCTCAATACAACAGGAGGCATGAGAACCACACCAACCAGAGCGATGGAGGTGATCCTTGGTCTCACTCCCCTTGACATACACATCAAGGAGGTTATTTTGATGACCATGACACGCTTACGCTCTACCGCTATACAACCTGACGTGGGATCTGGTAGAGTGAGACGTAACCTATGGCGTGAGGCACTCAATGAGGTCCCACTGCTGCAGGCAAATACGGACGCAATCTCACCACAATATGCCTTCCACAGGCCCTACAAGGTAATTATTAAATATAACACACAAGACACATCAGAAGAAGGCGCACTCCGCATCTTCACCGATGGCTCTAAAACCAATATGGGCTCAGGATGTGGAATTTACTCCAGATCTCTTGCTCTTAATATCAAATGGGCCATGAGCTGTAATGTCAGCGTTGCTCAAACATGGCTCACTGCTATCTACATCGCCGCAAAAGAGATTACCAAAAGAAACACGGGTAATAAAATTCACATCCTTACGGATAGTAGACAAGCACTACTAGCCCTGAACAGACCACGTATCACATCAGGCCTAGTACTGGAGTGTCACCTGTACCTGATCGAAGCCTGTAGCAACAACGAAGTCACTCTAGGCTGGATCAAGGGGCACAGTAAATCGAAAGGTAACCACATTACCGACTCACTAGACAGGAAAGCAGCCTCCCAAAAACTCTTGGGACCTGGCACTTTCATTGGTCTGTCGGCGTCGGCTATGATTGACCTAATAAAGGGACACTCCCTTGATAAGTTTAAGGGTAGATGGAACGATGCAGAAGGTTGCAGGCTTGCCAAGGAACTGCTGCAGTATCCGGACAGCAAAGTAGCCAAAAAATACGTGAATATGAACAGACAGAACCTTCGGACAGCCACGGGTATTCTGACTGGTCACTGCCACCTACGAAAACACCTCTACAGACTGGGTCTGTCTGACACTTCACTCTGTAGAGGATGTGAACAAAAAAATGAGACTGTCGAACACATTCTTTGTCAATGTCTGACACTCTCTCAATTTAGGTTTTCCGTATTCGGCGAGTACGGGCCAACACAAGCCAGCATGAGGGAGCTTACTTCCGGCGACGTTATCGCCTACTTCAAACAAGTAGGCTGGATGACGAGCCAGAAGGAAGCCTGAACCTCGGAAGGATGCACAATGGGCCAATTATGACCTAAGTGCTGTGGGGGTCACCCACCCTTCAAATTCTTACAGATACAGATCTGTGAAAGAATGAGTTTCCCGTTGGATTCCGCATCTATTGACGAAAGAACAGATATCAATTGGTCAATTTATCAAAGGGAACTTGAAAAATACGAGGGTTGTTTTTTTTTTAACCTCCGATAGGCTATAAAGAAAAGACGGGTGAATATACAGAAAAGATTTTGTTAACAGAAGTAATGTACAATGCAGGTTACTTCTCTACTTAATCACCTTGACGATTGAGACATTTATCATATCTGTGAACAAGCTTTGCAATACCCTCCTCATGAAATGTTGCCGCTAATGATTGGAAGTGAGTTGTGACGGTGTTTTTGAGTTCCAAGTCATCTGCCACTGTTTCAGTTCGGGAAAAAGATTGAAGTCACTTGGCGCTAGGTCGGGACTTTATGCTGGGTGTTCAAAAATATCCCATTGAAATTGATGAAGAAGCCGTTGGGTTACATGCGCGTTGTGAGGACGGACATTGTCAAGAAGCAGAACAATTCCAGAAGTCAGCATGCCTCTTCGTTTGTTTTGAATAGCTCTCTGTAAGCGTCGCGAAGTTTCACAATAATAATCTGCATTGATTGTTGTTCCCGGCTGCATAAACTCCACAAGCAGTACACCTTTTTGGTCCCAAGCGAGCACAAACTTCTCTATAGCGCAATTGTTCAGTCACTACAGAATAGAGGAAATTTCACCGATAATTTCGAAGGTTCACTTATGGTGAACCTTCGATTTTCCTTAATCACTTAATCACGAGGTCGTCTGTAGCCACATACTTGCGTCCTTGACTCCCTTCATCATGAACATCAGTTCGGCCATCTTTAAACTTTCGACACCATTGACGAACAACACCATCACTCATGAAGCTTCCTCCATACACTCGAGCGATGCATTTTCTCAGCACTGTTACCTCCTGCTTGCAAGAAACGAATAACACTTCGCAATTCACCCTTGGCGGGAGAATCAATAGCGACAGCCATGTTTACCTGACTACAGCTCAACAGAAAATAGCCTGTTGGTCTCGCCAGTGACAGAATGTATTGAAGAGGAGATGCGCCTAATACGCACACTAGTTTCCTCGAGCATGTCTGGCCTTCGTACTATGCGATCGGGAGGTTGAAAAACAAACGACCCTCGTATATGCAGTATTTTCAGTGGTAATTAATCCTGTATTCACTCTTATGATGAACTTGAGTCGGCGTTTGGATGTTTCATGATTGATGAACCAAAACCGAAGAATTGTAGTTTGTAATTGATGAGTTTCAAAAATCCGCAACGATGAATGATCTCCCACCAAGACCATTCCAATTCCCACACAGCTCGGAAAACAATTGACTTTTCAAGCAAGAAAACATTGTTAGACCTTTGTCCCGCCCTAAATCCCGACTTTCTTACTTTTCTCCAAGAGTTGAGAATGAACTGCGTGGTCAAAGGTTCTAGTCCCCAGAAGATGCAGTCAATGCATTCAAAAACTCTATTTTGAATGTACCAATAACAAGTGAGTGTATTAACTGCTTCCAAAACTGGACCCAAAGGATAAAAAAATGCATTTCTTTTCGTAAATAATACTTTGACAAACATTAGTGTGAATAGTCATTTTCTGATTTTTCCTAGCTTTACGAATATGCAAACTATAAAAGACATCCTCATATATAACGATATACAAAAAAAATACAGGGTGTCCCAAATGAGAGTGACTGATTTTAAACATAAATGCCCAGCTTATTAATTGCTCCAAAGAGATGGGGTTTCCACTAGTTTCACTAGTTTATCAAAGAGATTTTTTTAGGCTTGTCTGGCATCTCAACTCATCAACACAGGGTGCTTTACTAATGTTGGTCAAATTCAAAGGGAGAAATATGTATTATTTTAAATAAAACATCCTATAATTTTTGATCTCATTCGAAAGAGCAATCATTCTCCTTTCCAAAAATGTATAATTTTCTATCTTTTGTTTCATTAACAACAAAGATATTCGAAGTTTCATGTAGTAGTACGTTTTTAATTAGTGGTTTCATATGAACGTATTTTGATGCCTAAAATCAACTCATTTGACGCATAAAAACAAAATCAGCAATTTTGACACTAGTAATTTTGTTAAGTCAATGAATTTGTTGTTATGCGTCAAACGGCCACAGCATGAGTTGATTTTATGCATCAAAATACGTTCATATGAAACTACTAATTAAAAATGTACTACTACATGAAATCTCGAATATCTTTGTGGTTAATGAATCAAAAGATAGAAAACTATACATTTTGGAAAGGAGAATGATTGCTCTTTCGAATAAGATCAAAAATTATAGGGTGTTCCATTTAAAAAAATACATATTTTCCCCTTTGAATTTGACCAACATTAGTAAAACACCCTGTGTTGATGAGATGAAATGCCAGCCAAGCCTGAAAAAATCTCTTTGATAAACGCTGGGCATTTATGTTTAAAATCAGTCACTCTTATTTGGGACACCCTGTATATCTAATAAGAAAAAATTTCAAACACGTCACCATTTAGATTTAGATTTAGATTTACTATTTTGAAAATATTATCATGCTCTCTTCTAATTAGTTTGTGATCTGAATATATAATGTTTTTTGAGTTGCTTCAAACTATTTTTTTTTTCAAACCTTATATTATTTCAATACATTTATGCACGACCGAGCGAAAAAGTCCAGATTATAAATACGTTTAGCGGGCGTAAAGTGTCACTTTACCGCCCGCGGACTACTTTACCGCCCCCCGGGCGGTGAAGTAAATCACTTTTTTTTTTAAATTCACATGTATTTAGTAAAACAAACTTTATTATTATTATTTTTTATCATGGAAATATTTGGTACAATTAACAAAATATAAGTTTAATAAAGAAATGATAACTTCAAAAGCCCAAACATAAGATCCTCAAACTTATAATTTTATACTAATAACACAATTTGAACAATTACTTATAGAAATGTTAGGATTTGCTACCTTGCTCTGTTGTAAGTTGCTACGAAATTGTTTTATCATCTTATTAGTTTCAATAAGACTTATTTTTATTTAACTATACAAATGATTTGGTAGATTGTTATCCAGGGTGAGTTATAATAAAATCGAGGTATAAAATTTATTCAACTTGAAACATTAAATAATAACCAACTCAAAAAAGGTGAAACATAGAAAATAAAACATATTTATTAATAAACTATCATTAATACGATCGTGCATAAAATTTTGTATATTTATTAATAAATGACTATTGAAACGGTCGTGCATAACATATTGTATGTATTTCAGGCGTAAACAGCGTTTATGAACCTTACGTGTTAATAGCTTACTTACACGTTACTTGGAGTTTTTGAAACTAGACAATCCTGATCTAAGTAAATGAATGATCACAATAATTAGTATAATGAATAATCTGAATGAACTTCATTTTTTCACTACTAGCTGTGAAGTTGACAATTATTGCTTCTTCTAGCCAACTGAGAAGTTGAATTTCTCCATTAGTGGTTAATAATAGAAAAAATTAGTAACATAGGAAAATATAATGGACAAATTCAAATACTTTGAGAATTCAGGGATAGTAATTCAACAAAAACTTGTGCAACATAATTCTGTATTCCCAGGAGATTGTATTTAACATATTTGCTGCTTAAAATTTCAATTATTTGAATAAAAATGCCATTGCTTTAAAATTCGCGATCAACCATAAATGACTGTTGACATAACGAGTACGTTCATAATATATCGAAAACTGACAGTGTACTTGTCAGTCAGACGTCGGAGTAAACGCTGCTCGTGGTGCGTTGGTGAATTATTTTCAATTTTTGTAATGAATTTGGCCAGTAGTGGAAAAATTGTATATTCACCATGGTGTTGAAGAAATTTATAAACCTCGCAATCTTGGTGCTCTGTGCTCGGTCAATAATAATAGTCTTCACCACCTTGGTGTATATTAAGTAGCTTAAAACGATTTTTTTTAAATTAAAATTATTTCAATACATTTAAAACTTGATAAAACATACGAGGTATTTTATAATGTTGCTTTGCAAACCGTTTTTGAAGCTAGACAACCCTGATCTAAGTAAATAAATGATCACAATCCTTGGTGTATCTAATGAATAATCTGAATAAACTTCATTTTAATTATGGCGAATGCGCTAACCTATAATTTGGTGGGTGCGTAGCTTTTAAAATTTTGGCGTACGTTGATAAAAATGGAAGTTACAGATTTTTAACAGTGTCGGTGATTTTAAACGGACTACTTCGTTACGACAAACGATCCTACTACACATTCTGGAAAGGGACCACTCCAAGGATGCATTTATCTCGAACGTGTTCAATATTATCAATCCTTTATGGCATATGTACCGCCTTTTAAACGAAAGTCGTATTATCCGAACCAACTACCATTAAATCCCAAACGACAAAGGGATATTTCAGCATCGATTTTGACCGCAAAATCGATTTAGGGTTATAAATTCAAAATATTTTTCAGTAAATATATGTGTGACATGAAAAAATACTTCATATTTCAAATCGCTCATAAAAATATTTGATTTTGTATTAGAAATAAATTCGATGGATATACAAATATCCAATATTTATTGGAATCCATTTTGGTTGTATCTTCATTTTGCGGGATTTCCATCAAAAAAATTGTTGATTCAGTATATTCGTATCATACACTGGCCGAAGTGAAGGGATATATTTTTAAATTCAAATTTACTTTTCAGGTTTCAGGGCGATTGAATTTCTTTTCACGGGAATAATAACTCAACTTAATCCTCATTACGATGCCAAGATAAGATGAGGTATAGATTCACAGGACCGGACTTAATTTAAGCTCATTGCAAATAAAACCTGTTTTAGCTGAAGAACAACTCAAAGTTCTTTGGAATTTGGGCCACCGCCAGATTTTTTCAAAACTCAACTAGGTACCTATGTTATTTTGGATGTCAAAATAAGCATTTTCTTTCATCGCACGATAATTGTAACCCTGTATGTATGCTTGTATTTGACATTTGACATTCACTGAGGCCTAATAGATCTATTATGCTGCCTTTCTTCTACTCAGTTTAGTCCTATTTCCCGGAGGAATTTTAGGATATCTGTAGGCTTCAACTTTGGTAAATGTTCCTTTTCTATCCAGTAATCTCCCAGGTGGTGTGCCCTAGGATTCTTAAGTAATGTGCAATTAGAGAGTGATGGAGATTCCTTCTTCCATGCCACAGAATCTACATTCTCGTTTCTTCACTATTTTGAGCTTTTCCAGGTGCCCATTCAGGCTACAATGTTCCGTTAGGATTCCTGTTAAAACTCGTAGCGTAGTTTTACTTTGATCCATTGATTTTATCCCAACAGGTTGTATTCCCCCAGAAGAATATTGGATTGTCTAAGCCCTATTCCCCCAGAAGAATATTGGATTGTCTAAGCCCTACTAGATCTTGCCAATGGTCAGATCTTCTCTTTTTTTCGGCTTCATCCATTTTTTCCTATATTACATTGGAGCAAAAGTGTTTCGGCTCCCAAAAGGGTATTTCAGTCCTCCTCTTTGCTAGTGCATCTGCTATATCATGTCCGTCTATTCCAGTGTGTCCTGGAATCCACAGTAAGATGACTATTGTTCTCGCCTAGTTCATTGAATTTGTCAAGGCATTCCCACACTATTTTGGAACTGATTACTACACGAGAGCTCAGTGCTCAAATGGCTGCTTGACTATCAGACATTATGATAATCCTTTGTCCTCTGTATCCTTTATAGCAATGTTGAACTGGAGCGCACTTTCCGCTTAAAAGGCTCTTGGAGTTTTTCCCAAGCTTTTGGAGTGTTAGGTTCCTGGCCCGAACACTCCTATCCCAGTTCCTTCTATTGCTTTTGAGCCGTCTGTGTACCTATGTTGAAGTAAGCATTTTCCTTTATAGCGTCGACTTTGTAACCATACAGGATGACACTAAAAAATAAGTCAAAGATTCTTCAAATGTTTTTGGAACTTTAGTTCTTTACGTCAGGTTATGTTTGAGCGACCAGGGGTCGCGACGGAAAAGATCTGACCGTTACGTTACGTTGCTTCGTTATGTGCCTTGCTTGCGTGCGTGTGCTCTCTCCTGAGTCTCTCTATCATTTACGAAGCAGCGATTCGTATGCTTCGGCCGGGAATCGAACCCGGGCCGCCCGCATTGATGGCGAGCATTCTACCACTGAAAGATTTAGCTGACGCCTTGGCAGATAACAATATTATTCTGAGGTGGGTTAAAGGGCACGACAGGAGTAAAGGAAATCGCATTGCCGATTCTTTAGCCAGTGAAGCCGCTGGACTAGAAATTCTAGGACCCAGTGACAACTACGGCCTAACGACTTCGACAATTGAGTAACTAGCCAAACGTTACACCCATGCTCAATCCCTTAAGAGATGGGATGGAATCCAAGGATGCAGTCTTGCCAGGATCACCCTGGGCGACCCTGGGAAGCTGGCGCCGAAGAAATATTTGGCGATGACCAGGAAAAACCTACGGGTTTTCTGACTGGCCACTGTCAACTAAGGAAACACCTCCATACTGTGTGGCTATTGGACAATGGGTCACATGTGGCCTAAGTGCTGTGAGCCTACACTTACCCTCCCTACTCTACAGATACAGATACGTTCACAGACACCATAAAACCTAGTGAAAAATAACTTTTTTCAATTTAAATATGTTCTAGTGAAATTTCTCTGTGTATGCCATATTATTTGAGGTATTTTCTGTACGAGAATGAAACCTTCTTACCAAAAAATCACATCTTTCTAATATCAATATTATGAATGAAACTAACTGCTTCTGATTAATTTCTACTAGGTTTCATCTTGGCATCTCTTCATGGTTGGTTACTTCGACTTTCTATGCGTTATTTGAGTGCACCGTTGACCTTCATTATTCTTGTAAAAAGGAAAAAATAGCCCTAAAAACAAGAAAGTTATTTAAATTTCAAAAATGATTGCTTTACTTAGATGGTATATATTCGAGTTCGACCCTGGAAGTCAATCTTTCTAGGAGAACATTTTTCTCTGGTTAGTCAACAAACGTCGACTAAAACGTTTTTCTCGACAGACGACGTTCAGATACTCCAAGGATTCGAATCCTAATTTATTTCTAAGGGTGTCATGTGCAAACGAGATTTTTTTTGTCAATACCCTTCAGTCGGTCGATAGCTAAAGTTAGGTTTACTGATTCTAAGTGATTTCCCGTTAGGGTACGGTGTCGTCTGGTATATCGTTCTAAAGAGGTTTACGAAGATAAATTAATTTTGATTTGGAAAAACCGAAAACTCAATCAATTTTTGTGGAAATACGTTCAGTGGCAAATTGAATTTCAGTCATTTTAATCATTTCTAATGCAAATATATGCACAACCTAACTAGTATGACAATTAAGTCAAATTATATCAGTTTAAGTCTGTTGCTAACGATTAATTTATTTAAAGAAAATAGACAGTCACGGTAGAAATTTTTCCAAATAAATTAATCCCTAATAAAAATTTTATAGTACGCCTGAGAGGAGGAAGTGTTTCCCAATAAATTTATCGTTTCATGATAATTGTATCGTAAGTCCAGGGTGGACGGAAATCTTTGTATTTAAAAATTGTATGCTCCATGATCTACAAATTTTTCCAAATAATTTAATCCCTTATAGCAATTTTATAGCGCGCCTGAAATATAGGGAATTTATTCCAAATAAATGAACCATTTTATAAAAATTATATCATATTTTACTAATAATCTAATTTGACTAGAGGTCAAATTATTTCCGGAAATTTCCGAAAATAATTTGACCTCGTGTGGTATTCGGTAAGAAAATTCCGCACCAAATGTGTTTCCAACAACATCAATTTTCGTCTTTATCAAGTTCTTGCAAAACAGGTTTTGTCAACTTGATTATTCAGTTACCATGGCAACTCAGTGAAACTCTAAACTAGAAATTATTTCTGTCAAAAATTTGTCAAAACAGCACGACGTAGAAAAATGTCTCGCTTCGGACAAGAAAGTAAAGAAAATATTCGCCAGAATATTAAGCAGTTGACACCAGCGAATACTAGTAAATCGAAGGCAAGTGTATGGAAGCAGTTTATAAACTTTTGCACAGAAAAAGCGTATGATTTCGACAGAGCGGATATACCTGTGGAAGAACTGGCGCTCATTTTTAAAGACCATGCCTTCAACATGCGAAAAAAGAACTCCGAAGACTACAAGGAGAGTGTTATCAAAGTTCTATGGAATTCTACAGCTAAGCAGTTGCAGGAATATTTTTTCGAAAGGTATAATCGCAAATTCAATCCATTCTCTGACATAGAATTTGTCAACGCAAGAGCTGCAAAAAATGCTAAGCGTCGGAAGCTACAAATAGATCCAACCAAGAGAAAGGCAAGTTCATCCGCACTATCAGCAGACGAATTGATAAAGATTATTGAGCTGTGGGACGAAAACACTCCGGAAGGATTGCAAAGAAAGTTCTTTCACATTGCTGCTCATGAATTGGCCTGGAGAGGAAATGAAGGAGCGGCAGCAACAATAGAATATTTTGTGGAGGAAATTAACAATCAAGGGAAACCAACAGGACGCATTGAGTATAACCCGGTTTTCTCCAAGACCACTCAAGGTGGTTCAAAAAGAATGGCCGACAGTAAGTGGCTTGTACCGAATACAGTCAATGAAGAATTATGCCCAGTAAGACTGTTCAAAAAACTAATAAGCAACGAGACCAACTCATCAAAACGAATCGTTTATTTTTAACTCCAAATCCAAACTGGCACCACCCCAATTCTAAAGGTTGGTACAAGAACAGCCGGTTGTACAAAATACAATACCTTCCTGGTTCAAATCGGCGGCATCAGTGATTGGAATCGATGTCAACAAGATCAAGATAACAAATCATTCTACGAGGGCCACTGCTGTTTCAACTCTAGCCAAAACGGGAATTGGAGAACAGCAATTAATTAAAATAACAGGGCATGGTAGCAGTCACTCCATAAAACCATATTTGCAAATTGACTCGGGCCATCATCAGGATATAATTGACGCAATGAGGTCTGCTTTAACTTCTGCAAAGACAGTCCAAGAATCTCTTAATCAAGAGCAAGCAACTTCGAATCAACCTGCCATAGTATACAATAATTGCGTTTTTAATATAAACATCAATCATAATGGTCCATGAATTTAGAAAACATTTAAGCTTTTTGTTGAAATTAATCAAAATCATTATGTAAACAAATAAAAATTAGATTGTCAAAAAAAATATTCTGTCATTATAAACGTTAAAAAAAATGTCCAGTATAATTCGCTGTTGGGTACACCAGGAAAAAATTTCCGATAAAATTTATCCGTTGCTATGGTTATCTGACAGAAATACACGTTCTGATTGGTTAAAAATTACAAGTGTGGAATTTTCACAAATATATTTGCCCGTTTTAAATTTTTTTTGTTATCCATCCAAAAAGAGTTTAACACGCACATGATATAATTAATGCGCAACACGTAAAGCCCGGTTCTGACGGTGCAATTTCGTCTCTGCAACTCGATCGCGGCGACAAAATTGCATGCAGTTTAGGTGTTCCTACCATACAACTTATCAATGCAATCGAGTTGCACAAAAATAGAACTGGTTCTAATTTTATGCCATAAGTTGCAGCAACTTGGTAACTTTTTTTACGCAAACCTAAAACTTCTGTTGGTATAAGTAACTGAAATGTCAGTTACGAGATTATCTTTGTATCTGTGCTTTGTTTATTCTCCTAAAAAACTGTTGCTTTTGTGGATTGTGTAAACTGACACATCCAAGTATCAAGCACATGATGGCTTCCTCTTCCAAATTCATATATTTATTGTCCTTTTAAAAAAATTCAGCCTAAATCGCTGTTTTCAAAATTTAAATTTATCATTTATAAAGTTGGGTTATTTTTTGATAAAAATTTGGTGACTATTTTGAATATTGGCAACAATATAGTATTTCCCTAAGAAATTGCTGCAATAGTATGAACATGATGTGAACGCTCATGCAACTTTTATAGGAGACGAGTTGCAGCGAGAAGTTGCTGCAATTAAGTTGCCTTGATGAATTGCCCCGTCAGAACCGGGCTTAACATTACCATGTCTATGACGCCAGCTCAAACACAAAAATCGTTGATAGCGGCTAAAGAAGTTTTTAATACAAAAAAAAGATTATCAAAGTTTTTTTGCATCAACTCAGTTAAAAATGCTCTCTAAGTATGTTAATTTACGAAACTCTTGATTACCCAAGAATTATACCAAACTCGAGCAACTGAAATGTAAAGTTATTCAAAAACAAGTAGTCAGTTGATGAGTTTTAGTAAAGTTGTAACTACAAAATTAATATTAAAAATAGTTGTTGCTGCAAATAAACTGGGGGACTTGCAAGGATAGCAATATAGTTCACCAATAAATGAATAAACATACAATTTAGCTCGAGACAAAAACCAATACACCGACGAAAAAAGGATACACCTGTTTCAAAAATCCTTTTATTAGGTTCCCCTCATGTAGGTATCTATGTTTGTATATTTGTAACTGACTCCTTTGGACTCGATTTTGACC
The DNA here is from genome assembly GCA_910591695.1 of Galerucella pusilla. Classification (NCBI taxonomy): domain Eukaryota; kingdom Metazoa; phylum Arthropoda; class Insecta; order Coleoptera; family Chrysomelidae; genus Galerucella; species Galerucella pusilla. The sequence continues at coordinate 40,311 of CAJUYI010000419.1, forward strand.
CACATTAAACGAACATATTTAATTCAAACTTTGAACACTTAAAGACCGATAACAATACAATATAGTGATGAAATATAGGGTGTTCCATTTATAACGCAACTTTGAACGCTCAGATGAATTCGAAATTTTATTTTAAGAAAACTAAAAATCGCGCTTTATAGATAATCTAACTAAAAAGTAAAACGCCACGCTATTACCATAATGACATAAATTTTCTCGTTTATCATTTCATTCTTGAATTATGAATTATCTTCTCCTTTTAGTTCTATTACCAAAGTGTGTTTTTTTACTTTTTTAAAATTAAAATTTATTTCATGAGCGTAAAGCTAGATGAGACCCAATCATATATATATATAGATAGGTACTTCATTCTACATATGAAAACAAAAATTACGATATTTTTTAGTGATCTTATTACAAAAAATTCCGATTTTTTTAAAATACAAGTTTTTTCGTATATTCAGCTCCATTATCTTAAACACGACCTTTTTTGAATAATGAAAAGTTTTTTCTACTCCTATAATAAGTTGTTAATTAAATGCAAATTTTCAGTTTCATAATGATACTCATTATAAAATTGGTTTTCATTATAAAACTGAAAAATTGACCAAAAGAAATCTGGATTTTCAAATACCCAAGTAAGCAGACCCAATGGTTTCTGTAGAATGTTTGACAGTTTCTAAGAGATTCGTGTGTTTTATGGCAGTTTAAGTCTTTTGTTAGTTTTTAAAAGAAACATCAAGCACCAGACCAAAAATACTTAATGACCCAGGTAAATCCATATTTAAACTTATTAATTTTTGTTTACAATAATGCATTACTGATTTTGTATAACAGTAAAATACCTATATACGCTTTATGCTATTAATTCATCAAAGTGTTCCCGTGGCATAGTGCGGAAAGGCGCCGCATAGGGTTGTTTTCGATCTGTACATGCCGGGTTCGAGTTCCGGTTAGTACATTTTTTATAAATATTTTTTTCAAATCAAATTTCTTCGTAGAAAAAATAGTGTATGCAGCTGGTGTATGTAATGGTTATTAATACACTCGCATTAATATTAACCATACGAAACGAGCCAAAGGCGATCCCGCTTGTGTATTAATAACCATCATTACAACATGATAGTTGCATAATATACTATTAAAAGCCAACTTTTTACTTTTGTCACTTATTAGTTAGTACCGAGGATCATTTAACTGTCTCGAGATGAAATTAATTTATTCCTACACCAAACAATCCACAGGGCTTTTTACCCGTAAGGCACTTTTTTAATTATACATGATTTATTAAAAAATTATTTCAATGTATGAAAAAATCGAAATCTTATTTTTCCAACCATGACCACTTAAAAAGGTGCCATTCTTCATTTCCAGTGAATCTTAATGTATTTAATGAAGGTATGATTTGGATATACCTTTTTTTCGTGAGGTTGACTACTAATGTATATAATTGAAAAAGTGCCTTACGGACAAAACTAAAGCACTCTGAACTGTATAGTGTAGAAATAAATTCAGTTGCTAAATGGCGCGCACTCTGCGCGCTTCCAGAAAAAAATTCCTCTGTCTAAACTAAGTGACAAAAGTAAAACTTTTGCTTTTAAAAACTTTTTATAATTCAAAAGAAATCATGTCGATAGCTCACTTAGTTTTTGAGATAATAGGGCGCTGGATAAACGAAAAAATATGTATTTGAAAAAAATCGAAATTTTTATTTTTTTGATAATAAAAAAGGTCGTCTGGCTGGGTCTCATCTGGCTATGCGATCGTAAAAAAATGACACAATTTCATGTGTTTTCTACTATAAGCTCAGTAAAAATAACGTTTTAGTACTGCTGAAATTTTCGTCTTAGACACAACACCTTATCGCTATAACTTACTAATCCGAAAGTGGTAAACTAAGAGCAGCCGTACTTTATCTCGTGTGGGCTATGCGTTAATAATAATAATAAATAATAAACATGCATGCAGTTTCAGGCGATATTAATATATCACCCTGTAGATACACCAGTCACTCCAGGATGTTTACGTTTCGGTTATGCAATATTAGCTAGCACTTTTGATCCATTAATCATCAGAAGCCATTATATGAACGTTACGACACTTCCATTTAAAATTTAAGAATATGTCTGCAAGGCTACAATACCGCCTTGAGGGGACACTGACAAGATTCTCCGTTGCATGAAATTATATTTTGAAAATAATTTTTTAGTGAAGCAGTGGACGTACGAGTATGGATAAGAAGGTGATCGTTTTAACGAGAGTAATAGACATAAGTATTTTAATGATGAACGTTTTTAAATTCATGCGGAAAAATTGAGTTGTTTTCCAAATTCCGTTTTTAAAATTGGGGATATCTGCCTCTTAGCCAGCACAAATAGATGATTTACCTATTATTTAAGAATGTAATAACCCCAGAAATGATACTGACCTTCGAAACTGCTTTGAGGCTCGATTGTATCATTGTATTTAATTATATTTGAGCACCTTATAATAGTATATTATTCAACAAGCCTGCGACTCGCGACATAAACGCACCATCGTGAATAATAGCCATTATATGCGAGTAGAATACTATATTTTGTCCATCACTATAGATCACCTGCTTAGATATAAATTTTTTTGTCAAACTGAAACACTATAGTATATTACAAAAAGCTACTGATTACTAATAATTATTTCTTATGTTATTGAACAGATTACATATTTAATATCACATATGTCTTCATAATCTGATGGTTTGCGGCTCTGACTTGGTGAAGTGAGGAATTTTAGACATAGGACCGAATCCCTGTTTCCGTGGAAATTTTTATTTAGTATATTGTGTCATTTGTGTATATGAATATCTTCAATACATGTGTCATGTGACCTTTTCATTATCCACGCCTTTAATTCACTGGTGAATAATGTACGTCATTATACTTGGAGAAGCACACGAAAAATGTTGAAATTATCAAATAGTCGTGGACAAAATGAGTTATATAGTATTTTTATGTTGATTTGTTACGGATTAAAATGTTACTATTAGTAAATTGAAATTATCCATACCACCAAACAGGTTGACTTTTCACTTATGTATTATACTTACATTTTTGTAATCGTACTGTAGAGGAGAATCCAACAATGCAATAATGTATAGGGTGTTCCATTTAAAAATTGGGAGGAGTAACCATAGGAGGGAGGAGGTGAAAGTTAACGTCTACATTTTCGGGTCTCCAAAATACCTTCTTTATTATCTTCTGTAAGTTCCTTGTGGCATTATTTATTATTTTTTCTCCTATTTTTTGCGAATGAAACCACAATAATATTAAGTTAACTGTATAAACCCTCACTTCGTGGAATCTACTCATCATATGGTTTTAAATGAAACTAACTGTTTTTAAATGACTCCACAATATATTTGAAAAAATGTGTAAATTGCAAGTAAAAAAAACAGTTAGTTTCATTTAAAACCATACAATAATATTATGTTATTATTATTAATATTATTTTTTTATACTGTTGGTCAATCTACTTTATTAAATTCAACTTTTTCCATTTTGTTTTTCATAAGAAAGTCTTCAATATCCCATTATTACGGCACTTGTGTATATTTACCAGAACAGTATAATTCTATTTTAGCTTCATCAGCTTAACAGTTCCAATCGGTATTTAAAATTATGCTAATTCATGCACATTACGTTGGAAATTTTCGATATTTACTGCTATTTCAACAATTTCAACTCTGTACTGCTCTTTATCATGTCACATAACAAACAATAATGTTGAACATTATACAAAACGTTCGACTCAGCCTTTAATACCCTATAATTTTGATATGGGGTATTCGTTATTCAAATATACATTAATTCTAATGAACCATTTAAACGAGATCTGTTTTGGAGCGTACTAAAAATTTTTATCATCAATTGTTTGTAGGTTGTCGATCAATATTATTAACAAGCTTCTATTAGTTTGACCTAAATATATTCATTGGAAAGTGTTAGGAACAATTGACAATAAATTTCTAAACTTTAAGAGCACTTTAAGCAGATGAGCATGAGCAAGCGGACGTTGAATCCTCATGAAACATTTGTATAAATTATTGTAAAGTTCATTGATGCACTGGACGCAAACTGCAATATAATAGGGCAATCAGGCTGTCACGTCTAAATGAAGTTGTAGCTGATTATTCAAGACGCGGTGGTGATGCAGAGCGTCTTGTGAAGTTTCCGAACAGCACACTCGGACAACCAGTTTCACTATAGTGCTAAGTCAGCTAAGTCACCTCTAGCAATTTCTACGGTTGATTTTGTAGATGCTGGTAACCCCTATATGAACGTTCCGTTTACAATTCAGGAAATATATGATGTACTGTATAAATGTAAAAATAATAAGTCTCCAGGAGCTGATGGCATTTCCTCCGAATTTTACAAGAACCTTCCACATAACTGGGTTAAATATTTAACTTCTTTGTTCAACTCAATCTTTGATTCCTCAATAATTCCCAATTCGTGGTCTAACATTTTATTGTCTATGTTGCATAAAGGAGGCCCATCTGATACACCTGATAATTATAGAGGTTTAGCTTTGGTGAATTGCTGTACTAAAATTTTCACAACTGTTATTCTAAACAGATTATCTTTATGGGTTGATAACTGCGGAGTTATGCTAGAGTGTCAGTCTGGCTTTCGTGCAGGCCGAGGGTGTATCGACAATGTTTTCACTTTGAGCTCTGTTATTAATCTACATATTAGACATAAAAGCCGAAAAGTGTTTGCAATTTTTGTCGATTTCAAAAGAGCTTTTGACTCAGTCCAGCACGATTTATTATGGCTGAAACTATTCAATCTTGGAGTCTCGTCAAAAATTATTCGCTTAATAAGAACACTTTATTCACAAGCCACTGTTCAAATAAAGGTTTCTGACGGCTTGACAAAATTATATGATCTAACTTTAGGTGTTCTACAAGGTGAACCCTTGAGTCCCCTTTTATTTGCTCTGTTTATCGCCGATTTGGAAGACTACTTTTATGCTCAAGGAGCTCAAGGTGTAAATATAGATAATAAAAATGATGTTCTAACACTCCTGTATGCTGATGATCTCGTTATCCTGGCTCATTCTGAAATTGATGTTGCAAGGAAACTGAAAATGTTGGAAAAATATACTGACACGAATCGTTTGACTGTTAATCTTATGAAAACAAAAATTGGTAGGTTTTATAAAGGTGGATTATAAAAACCGAACTACAAATTTTATTTTAAGAACGAGATCATAGAATTGAGTAATACATATACATATTTAGGTGTAACGTTTTCTTCCTCTGGCTTATTCAGTGAAATGTCAACTGCAACTGTAAAAAAAGGTAAACAAGCCGTTGGCGCTCTCATTCCTGTGATGTGTAAGGCAAAAATTGACATGTGGTACCCTAGAATCAAACTATTTGAATCTCTAGCGTTAAGCGTTATGTTTAACAGTGTCTCTGTTTGGGGTCCTCGTTATTTGGATGCACTAGAAAGGGTGCAAATACATTTCCTAAAACGAATCCTTTTAGTAGCGGATAATACTCCGGACTCTGTTATTCGGATAGAAACAGGAAGAGTTAAGTTGTCGTACAATGTTTTTAAAATGACAATAAATTGGTTACTGAAGATTCTTCAAATGGAAAAATTTCGCTATCCCAGACTTTGTTTTGAGCAACAGCTACGTATTATGAATTCCGCTACCACAAAGTATAATTGGGCATCCCAAATCAAACAATTTTTTGTTGACGTTGAATCACTGCAGTTATGGAATCAATTATCTTATGTTCATCTAACAGCACAAAAAAAACTACTGTTTTTCAAATATTATACCTTCCTGCACCAATCCGATATTGCTACATCGTCAGCGTACCCTTTCATGGCTCTATATAAGGCTTTCACCACAACACGTGAACCAAGCAATTATTTACTGTTGAAGTCTCCAATTCAGATCACTCGTACTTTGGCTCAACTCCGTACAGTTAATCAATTTAAAATAAAGTTCACATTAAACGGCATAACCTATAGAATAGATCCTACTTTAACATGTACTGTTTGTAACGTGGACGAGAAAGAAACTATTTTTCATATTTTGTTTGAGTGTCCGATATATACAGTTATGAAACAAAACATATCCTGTCTGCAAAATTTGGAAACATTAGTAAATGCTCTACAAAATATAAACCTATCTGAGGGAAAAACTATATGCTGCTACCTTTGGAATATTCTCAAGTTGAGGTCATTTATACTCGATGAATAATGTATTTATTTTATTTTGTTTTTATTTCTTGTTACAAACTGTCTTGTAAACTTAAAAAATTTTTGTATATTATCACGCACTAACCTTGCTGTAAACATTGTTTTCTATAAGCAATAAAGTTATTATTATTATTATTATTGGTGTACATAACTCACGCAAAATAATCATTCGCTTTTTATCACGCTTTGTTTCATCGGTCGCTCGTCCAAGTAACTGAAGCGACGTCCAGCGGACAAATGTCGTCCATGTGCACCGGGCTTAACGGAAGTAGAATGCTCAAGTGCAAAACGTCGTAACCCAATATTCAAAAAACCGATTTTGGCGCTCAAAGCATTGAGTTGACCTTCACATTCTGGCAAATCATCTTAAGCTACAGCTATCTGATAAATTCATTTTACGCGCTAAAACCTAAAGTTCCATCGAAACCAGGAGGTTTTTTGTTTGCACTGAACAATTTTAGTTATTAGGGATAAGACGTTTTGCACTTGGGCCATCGATATTATATGAATTATGGTGTCAATAATGCATGGAGCTACTATTAAGAGGAGATGACACAGTCGACTATCTTATAATAGGAAAGTGGTATCACATGAGTGACATTGTGGTGTTAGCAATATGGCGTCGACGGCAGAGCCACAAATTTCAACCACATATCTCTTATTGATGGAGTTCTACAAACATTGAATATAACATGAAGTTAAATAAAACTTATTGAAGCACAAAGAAATATATTCCAGTACAATCCTGTTTCGATTGTTTACTAACCTATGATATGTTGTTCCTGATGATTTTTTCGTATTTACACTGTCTCTACTTGTACAACTTCGTGAAGCACAAGAAACCATTATTGTTCAATTATTAAAATAGTAAAAAACGACACTAACATAAAGAAAATCCAAAAATACCCAATTCACATCCACAAAACAATACTAATGTCAAGTTGACAGAGAAGTGGTAGTAAAATGGCGAAACCGATACCACTTTTATGACAGGCGTAGCGACTCCTCTCAATACTAGCTCCATGCAATAATGTAATGGTTGCGGGAATCTCTTGGTCCATCCTCAATTTTTTTTTATGAAAAAAATTTTGGAACTTCTTTTCAATCAAAATCAGATGAATCAAAAATATTAGAAAAAAAAATTCTTTTGGCCGTAGTTAATTTGGGGAACAATTTACGCCTCATCGACGAAAATGTCTTTTCTGTTCTCTTCTATCCTTTTTTATGTACAGGGTGCTTCCATATTACATTTGGGTTAGAATTTCTAATAAGTCAGCAACAACCACCCTTCCATTTCATATAGGTATAGTGGCAAATAGTCACTGTTGACTGGTTGAAAAATAAAACTAAGAAAAAAATATTTCTGTACAAAAATTTTTTTATTCGCGAGGAAAGCAGCTAAAAACACAAATTTGAAAATAAAAGTCCAATCCAAGTTTTGTCGTATCTACTTTCCTTAAACATAATTTATCTACTCTACTGAACTCCAAAAGTTGTTCTGCATTTTTTTCACATCTAGCAAGATAAAGAAGATATTTAAGGTGTGTCAATTTTCGAAAATCGTTAAAAAAGTTGAACCATGGCTTGTTTGACAAAAAAGTTATACCTATCTCATCTTCTCTACTTTTCGAAATACCCTGCAAAACCATCTAATTTCTGGCATTGTTCAAATATTTTTTCCTTTTTCCAGGTTCCTATCCGAGTGAACAAGCTCGTCCATTCGAAGAAATGTGTCCTGGATATGGAGATACATTCCCGACAGATGCTTTTCGAAAGGGTAGCACAGCAGCTGCAGTAACGGCAGATCAACGAAACACGCAATTCCAACAACCTGGCGCTGTACTGATGGTTTACGGTTTAGATCCTTTGCGTACCAATGCCGATAAGCTGTTTAATTTGATGTGTTTGTATGGAAACGTTGCCAGGGTAAGTTTTTGAATATTAAAATGATTATGAAAAGACTGATTAAGATTCTCCGCGCAACAATGCCTGCATTATGAGGTGAAGCACCTTCCTGTTGCCAGATCATTGTATTTGGCTTTGTCAAAAGAATGTCCTCCATAAGTACAGGTGATTTTTTTTTCAAGAAAATCTAATTGGCGGTTTTCAGTCAATGTGCCCTTGTATTAGTGGGGACAATCTAAGTGACCAATGAATAAAAAAAGAGGAAGGTTAGTTTTTCATTCTCCCCTCGAGGGAAGCGGGTAGCTATAGGTTTTCCGGAGCCTTTTTAGTCAACATTGTAAGAAATAAGGATTGTTTGGTTCAGTGGAGATAACTGTGGTAGGTACCTGAGAAAACCCACCCCAACATTGATTCCCCAAATTGTTTGAAAACGAGTTGAACGAACCCAGAGATGAGTATTGTGCGTTTATTGACTACACCATTGTTGTGGAAACGGCTTTCATCACTCCAAAATATTTGATTTCATAGTAAGGAATTGTCAGAAATCATAGCATCCATTAGAGATATCAGTAATAATCATGTGTCGAAATCAGTCTGCTCAGTCCTTGAACTAAATGTAGTTTAAATGAATATTGATTCAAAGTCCTTAGTATCGTCCTCTGGCTTATTCCCAGTTCTTCAGCTACGTTTTTAACAGAATTATGAGGATTGATACCAACATCATACGCAAGTACCTACTTTAATTACCTACATTATCATTAGTTCCCACTGAGTACCGTACGGTGCACGGTTTTCAATTCACGAACACCATGTGTGATACCTGAGGACGTTGAGAAAAACGTTCTTGGTATAAACAGGTCGCTCTTCGAGCATTTTTTTTCTGTGCTCACCATAAACTTTCAGCATATCAGTTTACTTGGACTGAATGTAATTGGCCTTGTACTTATAACAAAATTTAATTGAAAGGACCCTGCACCATTTTATAGGTAATCCTGACTCTCGTACGTTTTTCGATTTTTTTTATATGTTGTAGTCTTAATGATAACTAAGAGATCGTGATGGGTTGAAACTGCGCAGGCCCTCCGGTTTGGCGGTGGTGGCGTCTTGTAGTTGAGCTGAGCATAACATTTTGCCTCATAGCACTATAAATCTCGTAATAATAGCAAATGTCTTGTATGTCGGGGGCTCATGAGGAGGTCTGCCACACTTCTGTGCCATCAGAATCACAATTTCTCCAGATGGTCCGCAATGGTCAATTTGTTAGGTCGGTGTTTTAACAGCAAGCGGAAGCAATGAAACCGAACAAAATCATCAACAATCATGTTATGTACAGTAGAAACGGTGAATGTTTTCCATCACGTGACTGTTACGTCAGCAACAATATTCATATGAATCAAATCAAAACTTCTGTCAACTCAATAGAAATAAACGTTATGACTAATATTCCAAATGTCGGGCTTTTACGAATTGGCAACTAAACAAGAAATGTAATTTTCTGATTCTAATTATCTGGTTAACATCTCGACATGTTTATTAAAACCATCGATATACTGGGTGAATAAGTTACAAAATCCAAAATTAATATCAACCATACTGGCTTATTAGTGAAAAGCTAATCTTTGTAAGATATCTCGGATTTTATATAAGGATTTACAATTGGTAGTTCATAAAAATGACATAATATCTAGTCTTCTGACTCTAAAATTTTTAAAATTACACTTTCTAAACTGATTATATTGGAATGTTTTTTTTGTATGAGCTATAGATTGTAAATAGAAGATTCCTACACAGCTTGAAGGTCGACGTTTCGGTGAATATACCATCATCAGGGCAATATATCAAATGGAATCCGTTTCGTATTAAAAATAAAAAATAGAGATATCCACAACAGACATCAAGATAGAATTGAAACACAGACGAATTATAGAAAATTTTTAAGTCGAACCCAAGGCCCTTATTGGTGCCTGATCCTTTACATCAGCAGTTATTAACAAATAAGTAAAAGAAAACTACAAAAATAATAATGATTATTTATTGCTTCTGAAACACATGTTTACAGCAATGAGTACAAGGGAGTAATATGTTATTCATATTACAAATTTGTCTTCAAAGTTCATCCGTTTCGGAATCTGAGCTGTCCTCACCAGTATTTATTATCACTGGTTCAATTTGTAATTCCACTAAATTTTGTTCTCGAGTAAACCTGTCTTCGATTATTTTTTCGGTATGCCTGACACAATTATCCCAAATATTTGCATTACAATTTTCCAATGCTTCCTTCCACATACTCAAGACCCTTTCATCACCGTATCCGTCTCTGCCAATATATTTATTATAATATGTTTTGCAGTGGGCCCAAGTAAGCTCAATGGCATTAAACTCACAATGGTAGGGTGGTAGCCTCAAAACTTCATGACCATGTTTTCGGAACAACTCATCAATGACATGTACATTTTCTTTCCGGTTCATTTTAGCAATTTGTAGTAGTTCAGGTCTTGAGAGGTTTTCATTAAAGACAACACTGTTGGCTTTCAACCAAGTGATAATTTCATTTTTTTTCGATGAAGTGGAAGGTTGCTTTTCTTCTAGTATACTATGATAAGGCGCATTGTCCATTAAAATTAACGACGGTTCTTCTAAATTCGGAATTAACTGTGTCAAAACCCACTTTGTAAATTTGGTAATCTGACGACGATGATTTAGAGGAAGACACTAAACTGGCATCTTCCACAAATCCTTTGGATGAACCAGCATGAACAATAATAAAACGTTTACCGTCGTATCCTCCTGGTTTACGTACACTTTTGACATTACTGTCCTGCCAAGAAGTTAATTTGGTTCCTTTGGCCTATATCCATGTTTCATCTAAAAATATGGTTTGTCTTGAAAATACACCATCACGATTTTCTCTATATTTGCGAAGAAAACATGCTCTTTGGCTAGCAATATTTGATCGTTCTATTAATGCTCTTCTATTGTCTTCCTTTGTATACTTAAATCCCAAATGTTTTAATAACACCAATAAAGAGGTATTTCCAATAGAAAGAATTTCCTTATTTTTCAGTTCCTCATTTATGGTTTTGACAGTAACATGTTTCCCTAAAAAAATAAAAAGTTTAAAACTATCATCACCTCAAACTAAACAGAATTTTGTTTTATATTTACTTCATACTTCATACACAATAATTTTGATGTTCAGATTTTTTTATAATTTATACCAAATAATTTATAGAACCCCATGTATGTGACATCAACAAATTTAAATTAGTAAACTTAATCGTGAAAAATACCATCTACACTCAGACCCAACAAATTGGTAAACATTTACTGACAGTGCCCAACTTGGAAACCAGCACATGTAGCAGCTATAATGTATCACATTCAAATTAAAAATATGCACAACTTCTGCATTCAAAAACTTTTATTACTCAGAACCTCTATGATCAAACTACTGGTTTTTCTAAGATTTTTATATACCACGCCAAAGCTGATGGTGAAAAATCACACTATATAGATAATACTACATGCAAAATCTTAATTATTAGGTACCTACTATGATCTCACTTCTTTTGTATTTAAAGTGTAAGCTGACTGTAATCTTAAGAACATGGGAAGATGTATTATTGTTTCACATGTTTCTTTACTTACTTTGTTCATGTTCATGTTATATAAGGTATTCCGTACTGCCATTTTGGTTCCCTCGGGTAGATCCTCTGTTTTTGGTTTTAATCGAGGTGTATACCTAGGTGATGTTGGGAGTGTTGAAGTATTTCCCTTTCTCTTATTAAGGGAACATACAGTTTTAACTGATATTTTCAGTGCAGTTGCCACTCTCTGAAATATAATATTAAATAGAAATGTCCTTAACTAGATGTTAAAGTATAATACCTCCTGAACAAATGAAATAGGTTGAAAAGGTCCTCCGTTGTTTTTTTCCATCTCAAAATATTCAATTAAATTTTTAACAAACTCCTGTGCTCGTGAATTAAGCCGATTTCCAGGCATCTTCTGAAAATAACTGTTGGTTAATATACTGTTACAACTACAATCAGACACTTGATTCATGCAACTTTGAAAATTCTACAGAGATTTACAAATTGTGGAGTATTATAAATACTATTTACCATCTATAAGTAGTAAAAAGAGCATTTTAATATACCCGTCCCACGGTAATTTAGGTATTATGAAATGTCAAAAATTTACAAGTTGATAATGAATTATATTCGTACTTACCAATGTCAAATGGAATAAAAAGTTAAATTAGTCCTAACAAGAACTGATTTTCACAATAAATACACTTTCAATCCAAAAATTCGCTAAAAACAAGACAGCAAATCAATCTCGCATAACCTCAAATGCGGTAATGTCAAATTCAACTTTTAGTACGAGCAGTTATTCACGTTACGTCTATAATATCGTTGTCTCTTTTTACGATTATTACGGCAGATTTAAATAATTTATAACGTACGTCTTGCTGTTGGTCTTGTGAAGAAGACAATCGATCGTATGTTGCTATGTTTGATTTATATCGACAGAAAGAGATAGTATGTAGAAAATATGTGTTGTATGAATCGTAGATTGGGTCAGGTGATGGAAAACATTCACCGTTTCTACTGTAGGTTAGCTGGATCAATCTAACTCCCAAAATCCTCACGAGTGGGCCCCAAAAGACTTTTTAACATTTTCTTGATCCTACGCACCCATCTCTAATAGTAGATAGTTCATGAAAAATCCGGTACTCAGCTCAGCTCTCTCCGTATACGAATGTCCACAACCATATTCTCATCAAGAACTAGCCTACCAACAAAGCGGTTTGTATTGCAAACGAAGCAATTTTCCCGGATTTTTCTTGAAGTATCTACTACTAGAGATGGGTGCGTGGGATCAAGAAAATGTTAAAAAGTCTTTTGGGGACCATTCGTGAGGACTTTGGGAGTTAGATGGATCCAACTAACCTACATAACATGATTGTTGATGATTTTGTTCGGTTTCATTGCTTCCGCTTGCTGTTAAAACACCGACCTAACAAATTGACCATTGCGGAGGCACCCTCTGGAGAAATTGTGACTCTGATGGCACAGAAGTATGGCAGACCTCTTCATGAGCCCCTGACATACAAGACATTTGCTATTATTGCGAGATTTAAAGTGCAAGGAGGCAAAATGTTATGCTCAGGACGCAACTACAAGCCGCCACCACCGCCAAAATCGGAGGGCCTGCACAGTTTTAACCCATCACGATTTATTAGTTATAATTAAGACTACAACATATCAAAAAAAAAATCGAAAATCGTACGAGAGCCAGGATTACCTATAAAATGGTGCAGGGTCCTTTGGTACTATAGTCTGGCAAGTTTATCTGAAGCTACGGGGCGTCGGTGAGAGGCGAGGAAAAACATGGCGTATATATGTCAAACGTACAAATGGCGTACGGTACCTATTTTACCAAGTAAAACTGAAATTACAAATGTAACTGACAATACCAACACCACTGGATAAATCAATATCAGTTAATTGACGAAGTGAGAGGGAAGAACATACGCACGCGCTTGCCAATGAGAAGTCACCTGGTCGATAAAAATCACCAATTATGTAATCGGAGGGTGTGGTCATTATGGTTTTCGTACAACGTTGCCAGAGCTTTGAGAAGCCCATAACAAATTTGGAAAAGTGTTCTCTTTTAATATTCATGATTGGAAAATAATGTTAATAGAATAAATCCAAGGAAACAAGCACATTATAAAATTAACGTTCAATCATATTTTTAATATTGTTAATAATAAAAAAACCCATTTATAATTATTATCACTACATAATCAGTACTTCAACTTTTTCATAGTTAAACGTGGCAATGTCGAATGTTTTCGACTGCATTCCTTTCACGGTTTCAGATAAACTTGCCAAAGTATAGTCGGTTCTACACTCATTATTATTAACTGTCATTAATTTTTTGACATAAAAAGCATAAGTTTTTTTTAAACAAAAGATTTATATACTTCTATCTCATGAAGTTTTCAAAAATAGTAGCGAAAGCAATAAGGATAATTAGGTAAAGCAGAATATCATGGAACGTTAATTTTTTTGGTGCTTATGATAAAAAACCAAGTGAAATAAAATTTCTAGCAAGGAATGTTCATGCCATTCACAGCAGTAATCTAAATTAAGCAATATATTCAGGGCTATTCACTAAGCAAAGTTGTTATGGATTGCAACTGTAAATTGTCGTTATGTTCAAGGTCAGTTGCTAAACGCGAAATTGGTATTCACTATTGAAGTGAAGTCGCTATAAGAGTTGCTATGCATAATGACAAGTGGCTATGAGAAGTGGTTCACTGGCAACTGCTCCAGACGAGTTGTTAACGAAATCTACTTTCGTCAGACACTTATTGGAATGTTTTTATTCATTCTATATTCTATATGCATGTGCTGCTTTGCACAATATATGTATCAAAGCTGGATGATTTAGGGCCACTGTCCTGGATGATGAAGAGAATATAAACATTCCAGACCCAATTCAGAGACAAGAAAATGTGAACATTTTAGCTTTAGGTAGTAGAACAAGAAGAACTTCAGTTGACCATTTTAGGTAATTTTCTCTGTTATAGAGAATTATAATTTCTGGTCATTCTTTATAAATCCTACTGTACGTGTCTTAATAAGAATCAATCATACCTTTTCAATACAGCTACAAATTTCATTTATTTTGTCTTTAAATTATTTTAATTCGTTTTTCAAAAAAATTTTGAGCGTAAACTATATATTTCAATTTAGCTTAACCGAAAAAATAAACAATCACAAAGATATTTGAAGTTTATAATTATTTACTCTGTCAAAGCAAAGAAACGACTAGACCTATTTTGCGCACATTAGAACTATTTTGCGGCGCTGTCACGTCCATTTTCACGTTTGGGTCTTGAAGGTTGTTATCATAACAACAGTTGCCAACCGTGTATTAGAGAATACCAAAATTTCGCAAGTGTTTACTAAAGTCATTATCGAAAGTTGTTAGCAGAGTTGCTATGGTTAACAACTGCGATAACCACTTTACTTACAGAATAGCCCTGATTGCCTGTAAATGTTAACTTGGGACACCTTGCAGAGGAATTGTTGCTACATGATCTATTTTGAGACGAACGTCATCTCCATATTTTTAGAAGCACGGATATATTTCGTCTATTTTGGTTAATATTGGAACACCAAACAGACGACTGACGTTTATTTTTGGGTTCATGAGAGCATATCCAGGATTCATCAACACTGACAATACTGTTATATTTTTTGCTTTTCCTTAAAGCTTTGTGACACCAATTGACTCTTGATGCTCTTTGTGCATACGTCAACAGATGCTGTATCCAACGAGAAACTATTTTTCTACAGATAATTCATGATGTGAAATTTTTTGAATTTTGCTCTTTGGAGTACTCAATGATTCTTTAATCTACTGGGCTCAGCTTACGTACAATACCGATGTTTTCCTGGGTGACAGCCGTTGTTTTGAAACTGTTGTTGGATCGTCACTAAGATCCACGTTTAAATTCCCCATACCAACGAGAAATTGTGGACTGGTGTGGTGCTTTAATGCAGAAAACAGGAACCAACTTGGCAAGGCATTCCAAATTCCATTTTTCGACTGACTCATAAAATTTAAAATTTCCCTTCAGATACTTACACCTTTAAATAAGCGGTCTAAAACTAAAAATGACAGTTGATTTTGGTCGGCGCCAAATATATTTTTATATATGCAAAACTTGAAAAAACTCAACTTGAATTATTATTAGACAAAAATTGACTATAACTATTGATGTTCCAGATAAAATTTTTAAAATCCAAAGAAGGCACTGCTATGGTGCAAATGAGTGATAGCGTAGCTGTAGAAAGATGTGTGCAAAATTTAAACAACGTAACCGTCGGTATTACCGGAGCGATTCCTCTAACTCATCGTTCGAATATCGATGCAATGCAAGAAGACGTCGAAAATACGAAAGAATATAAATTACAATTGGCGTTCAGTAAACAACCGTATCTGAGTGAAGTTACAAATCCCTATCCGTTGACAGATAAATCACCATCGTACAAATTGTACATCAACAATAAGAACAACAGATTCATGAATCCCGCTATGGCGAGCAAAAATAGAATACAACCACCAAGCAAGGTGAGCAAACATGGTTTTTGGTTTTGTTTGTGAAAATTTTCTCGATTAACATGGATTTTTGTTATATAAAATTTTAAAATAACAAAATATTTCTTATTAAAAATGATTATTCAAATTTATTTTTTTATATCTGGTCGTAGATAAAATAGTGTGTGCACTCTCATTCAATTTCTATTTAGACCTACATAAGATTGAGGATTATTCGAGGCTTTTGAATGAAATAATTGATAGATAAATTAATATTCTTCATTGATTTAAACTTAATAAATATTTCTTCATTATATCTGATCGTAGAAAAAATAGTGCGTACAACTCGCGTAAAATTTCTATTTACATATTAAGGCGGCGCCAGACATGCGGCATTCGGTGAATACCGAGCGACTGCTCGCAAAGTAGCAAGTAGTTGAGTTGCTCGGCAAGGTGCGCGCCAAATGACAAGCACCTAAACCAGATATTCGCTATTCGTTGGATGCGGATTCAGAGCGTTATACGGCAAATATTCGTTTCCTTTGATTTTGCTTCGAAAGACCGACACACAACGGGAACTACGCGAGCACTGCACAAATACTAAAATTGGTCATCGGCAAGTAGCGATCAACCCGTCCACATATTCGCTACTTTGCGAGCAGTCGCTCGGTATTCGCCGAATGCCGCATGTCTGGCGCCGCCTTAAGATTAAATACTATAGACTTTCCATTCAAATCAATAATTCAAATTTTTTTCATATCAGGTAGTAGCTAAAAGAGTGCGTACACTCGTGTATAATATATAGGATTGAAGAGTATTATGGTTTATTGTGTCACAAGAGCAGAAATGGTATATTACACACCAAGGTGGTGAAGACTATTATTATTGACCGAGTACCACACAAGAAATTTGCGTTATGGTTAATTAAACTGTTAAAATTTCCATCTTTTCCATAAGCATATTGACTTTTAATTGGCCCGCAATGTTTCGATTAATAGTTATCCAAATTATAAGAACCACTTACTCGCACAAACTCTCTGGTGTATTATTTTTATTCTAACCTTTAAATTTATAATCGACAAAGTCCATAAGATGAGGGCTTAAACGAAAACCATAAATAAAATCAGCCTGACATTTTGATCCAGCCAATTCCAATCGTGGTTAAACACAATTAAAATGATAATTTTGAATGATATCGTTGTTTGTTCGAGTTCAAACTGTCGAATTAATAAAATAATACGATTTCGATTCACAATTTACCATATCAATTAATTCAAATCAATGAATAAGTCAAATATTCCATAATTTGTTGAATATTGTATTCATTTATATTCAAAACAATAATATTTATGTGTTGCTATGAAAAATCTCTTTTAGTTTAGAAAGTTTACTTGTATCCTATTAAAAATTAATAAAATTCATTAATTGTAATGGTAATTTTCAGATTCTTCACTTTTTCAACACGCCTCCACAAGTAACAGAAGAAGACCTGTTTCAAGTATTCAAAGAGTACGATGTCGAACCGCCAAAAGCTGTAAAACTATTCCCCATGAAGTCTGAACGATCCAGTTCGGGACTATTGGAATTTGATAGTACCACAGAGGCCGTAGCTGCTGTTATGGCTTGTAATCACGCAGCTATTGACAGTCCAGGTAACATCAATTTAAACTAAATTTTTGGAAACTATCATGTTTTAGTCTTTAAAAGTCTTTGTCGTTAAGTTGAAAGAGTTAACATACACCCAAATGGGCAACAATAGCAATCTAAGACTTTTGAGACAAAGACTAGTCTACAAAAAATGTTTTCCTCCTACCCCTATATAAAGTACACACTTTCCCCCCTCATTTTTGTTACTGATGAACAGTTATTGTTATTTTTTGAAATGAACTATGTTGACTTTAATTGTAACATTTTGTGTACTAATATGTCAGATGTTGATTACACATTATTTGGTGAAATTATCACATGGTCGTAGTAGAAATACTGCACATTTCTCGTGTGATTGTCACACCCAGCTTATGCCTCGTACTACAATATTTCCTACCCAGGTGAAAAATGTCACTTTCCGAACTCGTAATGTAATTTACTACATAATAAGCTGGTAGGAGGAAAAATTATATGTTTTACACAGGAGTAAAGTGCGTTTTTTTCCCATTTTACTGGAAAATTGGGACCTTTCCTCTTTCCATTTCATAATTTTTATTTCTCATAACACAATTTTATTTAATTTGAGATTGGTTCCATCCATGAAATTTATACTTGTAGTTTAATTGATGTATAGCCTCTCCAGTCATACATACTTCAAGTAGGTAACTAAACTAATGCTTTATTATTAATAGATTGAAGTTCTGTTAAAGTGGAATTTCACTTGGAATTAAAATATTAGTCTCATTTATTTGTATCTTCAATTTATTATTTATTTTGTGTCACAACTTTGTATTCACTTTTTTTATGTTTCAATTCTTCTGGTGGAATCGCATGTTAATGAAATCTTACTTTCATTTGCCATAGTCGTACTTGAAAAATTTTTGAGGGTTGAATCAATTAACCACCATATATTTATAAGGGACTAATAATAATTAATCTGTAACACCTTTTTGACTTTTTATTATTGATAACAGTTAATCTCAATCGATATATTTTTCAGGAATGAAATTTCCCTTCATAATGAAATTGTGCTTCTCCTCGTCGCGCAGCATGTCCATCAAAAACGGCGATAACCCAGATCCGACAACAGAAAAACAGGATTAATTAAGTAAAGCGTAAATACCCCATTTTAGACAGTACATATCCTTTCCATACGTTGTTTAAATAATTTTATTTTAATTTTAGTACTTACGTGTATTATATACATTTTTTTCTTTTTGGTTTGTGACAAAAAAATCTCATTGACCAATGTCAAGTTATTATTTTTCACTGTTAAGAAAAACGACATGCTCGTATATGCTTGTACCAGAAAAACATAAATAAGTAATATGCAATATTAAAGTTTAAAAAAATATTTTTTTCTGGTACAAATAGATCGCCACCAAATTGTTTTTAATTGTGAGATTGTTTCCTTTGATTGTTAAGGTATTTCTTATATTTAGTCTTGACATATCGTAAATATTAAAGAAAGATAATATGATTATAGTTGTATTTTTCGTTATTTGGAAAAAATGACGGAACAACACGATTTCTGGAAGTTTGTTATTAATTTGAGGCTATCAGTATCTTCGGGTCATACTGTATGAATTTTTCATGCGTTTCAATGTTCCACAAGTTTTTTTTTATTCAGCAAGTTTCTCATAAAGGTGAATATACATATGGCTAGAAACATGCGAGTCGTCACTGTCACGCATGTCACGTCAAATGACAAGCAATACTTATAGATTCCAGAGTTATCAATCTTCTGAGCTAGAATCCCCTTAGTATATCTACTGACTATTCGCATGGTACTTAATCATTCTCTTGTTCCAGCTATCTGATTTATGTCTTAGTCGTGTCGTTCCAGGTCTCTATTTTATTATGGCCCTTATAATATAATTGATGATGTATCTTCTCTGTATATGTCCAAACTACTCAAAAGTTAACGTTCAATATCCTTTTTAATCAGGCCTGAGGCTCCGTTTTCTTATTTCTGGCCAAATATTTTCCTTTCTATAGGTCGCCAATAAATTAAAGCTTCTGCTGATTCGCCGACAGCTGAGACTACTTCATATCACGAGCCAACTTTTTTCCCTTCTTTTTCAAAGTAATCTGTGTTGTTGGGATCCCACAAATTCAATTACATAAAACAGACAGTAACGAGCACTTTCTACTAGACCCTTTCTTTGATGGCGCGTGAATATATTGAAAGACAAGCAAGCACTCAACTTTTTCTTTTTTTTTTTAATGCAGCCTGTCTCCTTCCTTTGATTGGGTGTCAAAATATTGACAGGAAGCGGTTCACCACGTGCATACTTTTAGACTCGCGAGCCCCGTGAAAATATAACGAACTGGGGGCATTTTTAGTGCTGTTCTCCATATTTATTGGCATCTTAATAGATTTCATAATTTTTCAAGTTCTCAAGCATCCTAAGAAAAACCTTTTTGCTGTTGGTTCAGGTGGACCCTTTCCAATAAGGTATGGTATGGTGTAATATTAGTAAATTTATTACTTTCGGAGTATATTTCTTTTAAAATAGTGAGCCTTTAAATATTTATTAGAAAGAAAAACAAATCCTACAAAAACATATGTATGACATAGAACACACATTAGTAAAGTGTGGAATCTCACATTATGTCAAATGATTTTTTTTGTCGGAGCTTACCATATGAAGGAGATAATGTGTCTCTTTTCAAAATTATGTATCGAATATACAGTATGACTAATTATTATCCAGAAAACGATTGTTTCCGTAGATTTTACCAAATTGATATGTAAAAAAATTAGTGCAATTTAAGATTTTACTTGCAACGATTAGTGTTACGGTTTTCAAATAAGCTTTTGATTAGATTTGTACTTATGCAAAGCAATGATATTTTGACAAATACTTTAATTTTTTTTTTCAAAGCGACCGTTATTTTTTATCAGTTAGGAATGTCATGGAACCCTTAAAAATAAAGTAGACTTTCAATTTTCAGTCATTGTTTGACTTATTTGGTTACAGTACACGAGCCACATTCGGAAACCACAAGATTGCATCCAAGCCGCAATTAGAAGTTGTTCAAAACCACATTTTTGTGGTTCCTTACAATACGTTGGAATTCCTCTTATTGTCCATACATTTTGACCACAAACTGATTCTTAAATCCAAATATCAAGAGCGTATTCACCACTCGCTGGAAATTGGCAGCAAGTTTCGACTCCAGTGGAAGCCTATGTACACTATTTCTAAAGCCGGAGACAAACATGCAGCGAACACTGAGCAATGGTCAGTGCTTCTGGCAAATTGTCCGGCATCTACTTTCGCAGGGTGTCATCCACTCGTTTAGACATTCAACAAAGTCTGGAGATAATTAAAGTGTAGCGTTTCATCTGTCAATCCGTTATCCAGCATTTCCCACAAGTTCGGGCTCAAAGATAGATCGCAATTCGTCTAGATGCGACCACTTTTCTGTGGTTGCAAAATGTGGTTCGTATACAACCGGTTTTAGGGTCGATACGTAAATGCTCATTTAAAATGTATATTATAAACAAATAATACGTACAGGTTCAAATAAACCATGTAAGATAAATAGAACTGGGTGTTTATATAAATTGGTGATTATTTTTCATAATAAAAAATTTCCACAGTATCCGATTTTCCTAAGCGTTATCTAGGTCTTTGCCTCAACTTTCTAAATGCTCATTACATCTATTTCTCCTAGTTTGCACTTATTTATAAAAAATACTCAAAGTTGTTTACGTCCCGAATGTTTGTTTTTGGCAGTTCTATATATAAAATGCGTCCAAAGACTTATCTTCAAGGCAGTGCTCAGCATTGCCAAAGATTACAGAATAAAAATATAAGATGTTTCACTCGTTCGAATTTATCGCGTAAAGCACCGATGCCGCTGGTGACTGTCTGGTGACTTGGATGGTACAGTACGTTGCTAAGTCCTTACTTGCATTTAATTTGGCATATTATACGGGACGTCGAGCGCTGTTATTTTAGAACGGTATTTATTGGTTGTTCGTGTTTTATATTTATGTTGTATAGATTTTTTAAATTTATTAAT